>JAWPHD010004788.1:0-147500 GCA_037043455.1 Cyrtodaria siliqua
TTTCATAATACTTTGTCACAGACAAACTGTATATTTTGTATAAAAAAAAAAGTTTCAGTACATGTAGGTTAAAGGGACACACGGCAATCTTGAAGTGTTTGAAATGGGTGTCTCGATTTATATATCCAATATCATTCTTACTTTTACCCTGGTTACATTTAAATAAATAAAATTTTAAATATTCACTATTTCGTCTTATTATACTATAAGTTTTAATATAGTATTGATGCAATAATATCAAAGATTAATAATATGCAAAAAACAAATTGCTTAATCCTATTCTTATAATTAATATTAATGATTGAACAAATACAAGTTATGCAGAAAAACTAGCGATATGCCATGAGTTTTTAAAAAATAAAGATTGCATATGTCCCTTTAACTCAAACATTACTTCAGCGCTAGTCTATTTAAATATTTACCCAGGGGTGGGGCTTTACAAAATATTCATCAGAGAATGATTTCAAATCAGAATTCAGAGCATTAATAATCCAGCTCTAAGGAGTAGGTCTTATTTACGATGAATGAAAAAGTATTACCATGGAATTATGGGAGGACAGATTGTCTTGAAGCGAGGGAAATATCTCCATGAAGACGTCCTGTCCCAAGGTGTCCGTGTAGCCTTCATTTACAACATGTGTGAAATAAATATCTGCCATTCTTAAAATGTTCAGGTCAGTGCTGTTGCTCCTGGAAGATAACGTGAGTGTGTATTATTTTTTATTATATACTTCCCAGTGAAATAGTGGATTGTATGGTTAGAATAAACCTTACATTCTCATTGTTTATATTTTCACAGTGAGAATATAAGAACTTATATTCTCACTACCGGAAAAAATGGAACTACTTTTTTCTACATTTGCTTATAACAGTCATAATTTGTGTCAAAGTTTAGAACTATAATCTATGCGCACTAAATATATGTAAATTGCCTCACGCACTGGCGTTACTATATTTATCCGCAAATTCGTTAAAGGGGAACTGTTGGAACATAACGTATTTTCTGTTGAAACGGTTTGTTAGTGTTGCATGATAAAAAGTATATAATAAATAGAATATTTGTTTGTTTGTCATGAATATAGGATTTATTTTCAACTCCAGGCGAGAAAACTTAAATTTTTACTCGTGCTAAAGCACTCGTGAAAATATAAGTCTCCTCACTTCTCGATGAAAATAAATCCTATATTCAAGACAAACCAACAAAATGTATATCCTCTATATATTTATTAACATAGAAATAGATAAAGCCTTTATTAACTATAACTATCACTGAAGGTGATGAATATCCCCGCTTTTTTATTCAAAGTCAAACAAAGGGCCATAATTCTGTAATAAATAAGGCAATCAACCATGGGTGATGTAGAGCGACATACAGTCATCAGTTGTTATGAGTATATAAAGTTTGGGAACAACCCATTCAAAAGTGTTTGAGAAATGCTAGTAATAAAAACAAGTGTTACGCAATGTAATGCAACGAGATGGGACCACAATGTGTTACGCGATGGGACGGGACGTGATGTTACGGACAACGCGATTTCTATATAGCCCCTACTTCAATGTGTGAAAGCAGGGGTATAATAACCAGGGCCTGTATTCATAAAGCAACTTAAGCAGAAAATATTACTTAAGTCAAAAATTAAGATGTTTACGTATTTTCAAATGTCCTTATTAACCTCTCAGCGACACTATAGAGAATCTATTTTAAGATAAATCTTTAGCATTATTAAAAATATAAAGAAAATGTCTTAAAACGACAGAAACAGTGTTTAGAAAATAGATAAATTTTGACTTAAGATATTGCTAAGAAGCTTTGTGAATATGGACCCAGGTGTGTATGTAACAATCTGATATGTAAGCCAATTGGAAAAGCAAGTCTATGAATTTCAGACATTTTTGGAGCAAAACAGTTATCAACATTTTAACCAGTTTCAAAATTTAATTACAATTTAATATAATTAGACTGTTTATAGCACATTCCAACAATGTTTTGTTCGGTTGAATGGTGCTTTACATCATTTCCCAGCAAATTTTAGGCTATGAATGACAGTAAATTTTTAGTGCCAGAGGCCAACCATTCTTGGGTGGAACTAATACTGTATACCTCCCGCCAACATTTTCTCGAACGTGCAGCAATGAGAGACGAGAAGGATTTCAACATTGAAATATCATAAAACTGTTCATAAAACTTCATTTTGATGGCGAAATATGTTAAAAGTAAGGAAAAGTCATGAAAATATATAATTATGTCTTGTGCAATTTACTCAAATAAAATTGTTTATACGTACTTAAGACAAGTAATCACGAGATCCATGGATACATTAACGAACACTTCTCCACTCTTTACCATCATTACCATGGCAATGACAGCCTGACTGATGATAAATGACTGGCTTGTACTGGTTATGACTTCCGCTAGTTGTTCCTTTATAAATCCAGCCATTTTCTCTATCACATCAGCTTGGTTTGGAAGGGGTCTGGAAAGAAGAATGGAGAAAAATGTGTACCCAGGGTACAAAAATTCCACTCATCAGCTCGCCATGACGAGTGCCCATTGATGCAGGACGAGTAGTAATTCAGATAAATTCTTCAACAATTTATCAATTTTGACCATTCAAATATAACTTAGGAAGAGTAACTCAGTACAAATGTTCCTGCCCTGGTACCAATAAAATATTTTTTCATTTTCTTTTCAGTTTTTATCAAAAAGATTAAATAGGTTTAATCAATCAAATGTGGAGTAACCACTTCTCCAAGGCACTGAGCATGTGACTCACAGTCACCATGTTGTCAAGTATGGACAAATAAAACTGTCATAATTAGTTGGCCGTCAAAGTTCTGGCATATTCCAAACCATACAAAATCAAGTCCATAAAGAAAAGAGCCATTTTGATTCTAATATATTCATGTAGATGGGTTCAGGGCGTGTGTGTGGTGGTGGGGTGTGGCGGGGGGACCCACATTAAGTCACAGTCACACTTGACCCTCTTTGTTACCTGACATGTGGCAGACAGACGAACGCTGCCCAAGTTTCAGCCGGACTTCTCCCACTGACTGTCAACCCTGTATCTCCTTCATCTGTACAGGACTCACGTCCCTCTGGTATCAGGGATAATATATGAGCAAGAAAGCCCGACTCAGCTCCTCTGGAATGTAATCAACACAATAACTACAACACAGAAAATTTAGTATTTAACACAGCTAACATCTGGTTTACTGATTCATCCAATACTGTAACAAAACTTTTTGCACATGGACAGCTGAATAAACTGAAGCTAAATGACATCTTATCCCTAGAGTTATACGACGCAGTTCGAAAAAATACTGGATGACCAGGACCAAGATGAAATTATGTAAACAATGCATCAAAACTACGACCAAGATGAAATTATGTAAACAATGCACCAAAACTACTCTTTAATAAAGGACGATGCCTGTTATTAAGATGTTGAAGGAGCAAATGTAGGTCAAGGTTACAGAGAGTGAATAAATTATTATGCATTCAATTAAGTAATGTTTTTACATCATTTCACCCATGTCAATTTATAGAAGAATATGACGAACCATCACATGTTAATTACACCTACCCGACCCCGAAGTCTAGAATGTAGGTGTCAGCACCGTCTAATTTACTACCGTCTATCAGAGGCGGAGACTTGATCATCAGCAGCTGTGTCACCAAGATCAATGTCAGGTCACGCGACTCTTTATCTACACCCATACGTAACTGACAATACGGCAGCAATGACGGTAACACATCCTTTTCAAACAGCGGAAGTTTGAACAGGCTTCTTGTGAAGTCGTAAATCCTATTTACGAGGTAGTCGGTCTTGAATATCTTGAATAATGAATAATCAAATCAGAAACAAAGTTAAAGGCTGTATAAAATGATCTGTAAGCTGCATAAAATATCTGTAGCATAAGAAAAAGATGATATGAATTGTTGTAGAATAATACTGAATTGGATTTTATAGTCGCACCAACAGCTAAGGTCATATGGCGACTTTCCAGCTTCCATTGGTGGAGGAAGACCCCAGGTGCCCCTCCGGGCAATTTTCGTGCACGGGCG
Organism: Cyrtodaria siliqua; assembly: GCA_037043455.1. Classification (NCBI taxonomy): domain Eukaryota; kingdom Metazoa; phylum Mollusca; class Bivalvia; order Adapedonta; family Hiatellidae; genus Cyrtodaria; species Cyrtodaria siliqua. Next base: position 4,067 of record JAWPHD010004788.1, read on the forward strand.
GGCACCTGGGTAGAACCACCGACGTTCCGCTAGCCAGCTGGATAGCTTCCTCACATAAAGATTCCTAGGCCCCTGAGGGATCGAACCTACAGCGGTGAGGGGCAAGTGATTTCAAGTCAGAGACGTTAACCACTCGGCCATGTTGTAGAATAATAATTATGTGTATTTTGTAAATAGGTTTTATAGCAGAGGTGAAATTAACTATTAAAGGAACACACAGCAATCTTTATGTTTTTAAAACTCACAACATCCCTTTAGTTTTTCTACATAACGTTCTAGTTCCTAATGATTAATAACAATTATAATGAAAAGCTTAAAGCAAACTGCTTTGCATGTTACTAATTGTTAATTATATTGCACCTAAAATATATTTGAAGCCAAGGTAGAATAACGAAGAAAAAATTAAAGCTCCTAGCAAGCAGATTCAAATTAAAATGATACTGGATTAATAAAATAGATTAATAAATAAAATATCATTTTGCAATCATGAACGCTTGGCCAATCCCGTCATTTTTAGAGATCCCGCCTCGTGTGTATCACGACACTTCCGTATGTTCGGAAGGCAACGGCACAAAAAATAGTGCACTGTTGCTATGTAAACAAGCAAATTCGATGAATTGATATCCCCCGCCGAATGATGTATTATCCTCGAGTGGAAGAAAATGTTTGGATTTTTTTTTTAATTAGTATAAAGCATGACCTTGAGCCTTCATAAATTCGAATCTCTACCAGCTATAGGTATTTTTGAAATTCCTCACCATAGTAGATTTGAAAAAAAGATGTACCATTTTAAGGCATTGACTTTTATATTGGAACTAAAGGGCTGGACTGGATGTAATATTAGCAGGTGTGTATAATATAGTAATGTAATATACAAGAAATGTAAAATTGTATATCAATGATTACTTTTTAATTACCTGGCCATGTGATATTTATCAATCTGATTACTTCATTTCATTACTACGGCTACTATCAGATGATCTTGTTATGAATGTTTGTTTTTTACAAGCAGATGAAGGTTTTATCACTGCTTTCATGTAAATAAACTATTGATGGAGAAATTGGCTGAATGACATTGCAAAATTCGGATGATAACTTTGATTTTGAATGCATATTTGTTTTGCGGGAATCTAAGGCGCGATGACATAACCAATATGGAAACCTTCGAATTACATTCGAGTAATGCTGCGAAGCAGTGTACGAGATGTTGCGAATGATCATTTTGATGATTGATACTATTTAAAGATTACCACGTGACCTTTTATTAGCATAATCTTACTGCTTAAACAAGCTTACATGTTAATGTAGAAAAGTATTTTTAAATGTGCCACCATACCGCTGGGATGATCTTTGATGTGGTCTCCACCTCTAGTTTAGAATAACTGGTTACCAAGATGGCAGATATAAACTCTAGGAGAACCTCTCCAGCACAGTCTGGTAGACTGGGTCCTCGCAGAAACTCCAACATGGTCTGTAATATGGAAATTATAATTAAGTGTGACTGGTTACAAAGATGGCAGATATAAACTCTAGCAGACCCTCTCCAGCACAGTCTGATAGACTGGTTACCCGCAGAAACTCCAACACAGTCTGTAATAGCAAAATTATAATTGTGACTGGTTACCAAGATGGCAGATATAAACTCTAGGAGAACCTCTCCAGCAGTCTGGTAGACTGGATTCCCACAGAAACTCCAACAGTCTGTAACATGGAAATTATACTTTAATAAATGCTAAAGGAAGACCAAAACTTCTTGCTGTTAGGATATGCTTTGATTGAAGGAATACAACCCAGTGTGCCTGTAAGATGAATAATATGGAAATGAATTATTAACGGCTCATCAATACATTATATTGGTTATTTCGAGCTGCCCTAGGAGAACTTTCTCTCAGTTAATGACCAACTCTGAGACAAAGCATCCACAAAAAACAGGGGCAGTATTCTTATATATGTCACTTTATTAATATCTACTAATATATGTCACTAATCTACTTATATATGTCACTAGTCTACTTATATGTCACTAATCTACTATGTCAATAATCTACTTATATAAGTCACAAATTTACACATATATGTTACTTATCTACTTAAATACATTACTTATCTACTTATATATGTCACTTATCTACTTACACATGTCGCTTATATACTTATACATCTCACTTATCTACTTATATGTCACTTATATATTTATATTCAATTATCTACTTATATATATGTCACTTATCTACTTATATATGTCACTTATCTACTTATATATGTCACCTACTTATGTCACTTATCTACTTAAATAGGTCAGGGGTGTAAAATTCCACTCGCCCGCTCGCATTGGCGAGTGCAAGCTACAGTAACATTTGGCGTCTGGTCGTCCGACAGGGCGAGTGACTTTTTGCACTATAAAAATTAAGTTAAACTATCGTTCAAACACGATGTTGCAATATTTGCAAGATTTCAAATCTGGATCATTTTCGACGCGTAATTTTGTTCCGTATTGTCGTTTGCAGGACCCAGATTAACGGGTGTTTGTTTGTTACCAGGTAACCCACGCGTCATATAGACTGAGATTCAATTCACGCTAAAATCAACTGGAGTAGTGATGCAATATATCGCTAACCAGTCAGACTGTTTTTTTTTATATCGACACCGTAAACATGGCGGGTAAACAAGCAGACATTAGGTCACTGTTTGGAAAGTCTGCATCAGCAACTGCAAGCGGATTCGGCCCGAGTGTCGGTGAATCAGAACGGGTATGGCTGAACAATAAGCGTAGTTCCCAAACGCTATTAATTAGTGGCGTCTATTTATGGTCCAATGGAAACTAAATGCTGAAGAGAAAGTTCAGCAGAATGTTGTTGTTGTTGTTGTTGTAGAAGTTAATTCTCCGCCGCGCTTATTTTTTTTGCCCACTCCCCAACGAATGTCCGCGTGGAAGGGAATAAATCTTAATTTTATGCGAGATGCATTTTAGTATGAATCAATATGACAGACCCGGCGTTGGGAAGGATTGTAAAACTTTTCTTATATATCTCAAACTCAAACACAGGGATATTGATTGGTTGATGCTGAGCATATACTCAGCAACAACTAATCAATATGCTTCATACTGAGTTAGAGATTTTGAAATAAATATGACCTTGGGATAGAACTAGTCTAATTAAATACTTTCAGTCACTATGCTTGTGACAATGTATGAGGACAGGTTGCAGACCATAATATTGAATGTGTTGTTAGATAATATGGCACTTTCTTTATTTGCATAACAATACAATATCCACATACTGCCTGTCAGCTACTACAGTGTCTGTGAGTACACAAATGTACTTTTTGTAGCTTACTGTAGTGGTGGGAATAATGTTCAGGTTATATGCTGCAGGGCGAGTGGTAAATTGGTAAGGGCGAGTAGCTTTTTGCTTCCACTAGTCCTGCAGGGCGAGTGGATTTTTCCTAATTTTTACACCCCTGTAGGTCACCTACTTATATATGTCATTTATCTACTTATATATGTCACCTACTTATATATATGTCGCTTATCTACTTAAATAGGTCGCATACATATATATGTCACTTTTAATATCTACTTATATATGGCACCTACTTATAATGTAATTTATCTACTTAAATATGTCACTTATCTACTTATATATGTCACCTACTTATATATGTCACTTATCTACTTTAGATGTCACTAATCTACTTAGATAAGGCACTAAACAACATATATATGACACTAGCCTACTAACCCTCTTATAATACGGCAATTGTTTTGTATTTAATATATTTTTATCACCAAAACTAGGTCAACATTATTTTAACAAATTCATCATTCTGAATACTATATTTAGCTACAAAACACTCTACATGTTCAGCAGTATAAAAAAATCTATGTGTGTAATAAAGATTATTCTCCTTTATAAACAACCATACCTTTCCAATGGAATCTGGTTTTGATATAACTGCTCCATTATTAAACTCCAGCAAGACTTTGCCAAGGCGAAGTAATCTCTCTAACAACACAGAAGCATTATGGGATTTTTTCTTGGTAGCTTTCTGCCATCTTGTAAATGCACCAGACACGGCAGACTAAAAGAAGGAAGCAATAAAGTGGAAGATGACATCATAACTATAAAACTTCCTTTGGCCCTAATTTTCTCTCTCCCTCTCTATTGGGTTACCTACTTACATATGTATTAATACTATATTTCTAGACATGCGATAAAACAGTGCTCAAAGAATATGCTCTTTATAAATTATTTACCGGTATGAATCTCTTGAATGAATGAATGAATGGTGTTTTACGGCACGCCGACACATATTGTGCGCAAAAACTGATGAAAGATGAAGAAATGAAGTCCAGTCGAACCTCGATAGCTCGAAGTCAGCAGGACCATAGGGATATGTTTGAGCTATCGGTGGCTTCGAGGCATCGAGGTAACGGTAAAAAACAAAATATCTATCTGAATTTGTGTACCACCCGAAATAGTGTTACTTGTGTACGTGCTGTATCGTTCTCGGTATGTTTTTTATGTTCATGCATGTTTGTTTAAACCTCATAACGGATATATAACATGTATTTGTTACACTGAAAATACAAGAAAAACTGCAATAATGTGTTTGTTTTATCATTTATTTAAAGAAATATCGCACTAATAGATTTTAACATACAATCCGAAAGTCCGAATAATGAGAACAAGGTAAGACTGGTTTCGGTACATTATTTAATTAGAAAATCAACCGTGTTTATTTTATCGTAATTAACAGTAAACGAAGTTCACTAAACATAAATGTTTTCTGTCTATTATCGCTTTTCAATCATAAATGTTCGCACCTTTAACAATCAACTTTATCTGTTTTCGCACTATGATCGAACTTGCTACAAACAAATACAAACGCGTCGATTACAACTAATATGGCCGACGTCGCATGGCAACGGATCATCACCTTCGATTAAGCGAGGTTTAAATTCACACAAAAATGAATCTTCGGACCGTAAAAAGTATTCGAGCGAGCCGGGGTATTCGAGAAATTATATTCGAATAATCGAGGTTAAATTACATTGAATTATATAGGAGTTGTGTCGGGACCGGAAAATGTGTTCGAGTTACCGATGGTATTCGAATCAACGGTGTTCGAGCTATCGAGGTTCGACTGTAGTAATTAAAAATTAATGTAAATATATAAAGATAAAACTATTTACAAATAAGGGATGATATGGTTGTAATATAAACGCTATATGTAAATCAACAAATGCCCGTCAACGGGTATAAATGAATCTCTTGACCATTCTATTACTATTACAAATAATTTATCAGGAGCTCCAGCTATTAATCTGTCTCACCATAAATATCTGCCAGACTTCAGTCATGTAGTCCTTAGTGGAGTGCTCTGCCATGGATACCAGTGTGGTCTCTATGGATTCTTCTACTTGTTCCCATGGCAACATGTCAGCTGACTGTTTCTCTTGAGGTCCCAACTTTTGAAGCAAGATAGGGAACACCTAACAGAAAAATAAAAATTAAGATTGTTTAATATTAAATTAGTTTTCCTTATTAAACAGTTCAGAGATATTATGTTTGTAAAATGTCAAGTACCAGAAAATTGTGACAAAGCGTATTATGTCATTTAGGGCACAACAGTATATCAACCAACATTAATTGGCCTAGCCAACATTATGTTGACTGACCAATAATATGTTGGTTTTATGTTATTATTCTCTGTATGTAGATGTTTGTATGTGAATATATGTTTATACTAACATTGCAGCAAGCTATCATTTAAAATGGACCATATACTGTCAGAAATGTTTATTTAGCACGATTAGTGCGCTTATTCAAAACGTCCGCTAAAAATTGAAATATTTTCTTACCAAAACTTATCCATTTTCGCAGATTGTTATATTAATCTTTTCCAATTCAGCAAAAAAGGAACCCGTTCAATATATATGTATTAACAAAAGAATATAATATCTCATTTAAATTGTATAAATGTTTAGCACATTACATGACTTAGTTGACTGTGTACTGTTATTCTGGTGTGTGTATTATACCTATTTATATAATGAGCTTTGGCAATTTCCTTGGTTATTATCGGATTAACTCGCCAACACCGTGTAGATAGCAGTTTGTGGGACTTGCTAATTACAGTTTGGGTTTAGTTTTACCGAGTTTGTAAGATGTGTTCACTTTTAAATACAAATTTTATTGACAGCCTGAAGGTATGATTAACAAATAAAAGCAATCAAAACTGCCATGTGGATGATGATCAATAGAGAATAATCGGATGATCATGCATAATAAGAAATTGTCGGAAATTGCTGGAATTCTGCGGAGCAAGAAAGAGCGCTAAATTAAAATGGAGTCTATGGTCCAGCGCTAATTCATCATTGCGATCATATGCCCCAAACCATCAAAAACAGTCCACTGCACTAAATTTTGACTATGCTAAATAATCATTTCTTAAAGGGGCAATATTAGTCCCCATGAATAGTTTGATGATTCTGTAATTAAACCAAAATATGTTCTTTAGAATATGTCGTATTCGCCTGGTGTCAAGCAGTATATACTTGAGACAGGTCATATTCACCAGGTTTTGAGATGTCTTTTCTATTAAAATAATGAAACTAGACATTAAATTGTATTGTTATACACATGACATGATTGTATACCTTTGTGAGACAGCTATGAAAATGTCCCTGCACACTTTACAAATGACATGATTGCTTACCTTTGTGAGGCAGGCAGCTATGAAACTGTCCTTGCACACACAACGCGATTGTTTACCTTTGTGAGACAGCTATGAAACTGTCCCTGCACACATGACATGATTGCTTACCTTTGTGAGACAGCTATGAAACTGTCCCTGCACACGACATGATTGCTTACCTTTGTGAGACAGCTATGAAACTGTCCCTGCACACATGACATGATTGCTTACCTTTGTGAGACAGCTATGAAACTGTCCCTGCACACGACATGATTGCTTACCTTTGTGAGGCAGCTTTTGAAACTGTCCCTGCACACATGACATGATTGCTTACCTTTGTGAGGCAGCTATGAAACTGTCCCTGCACACATGACATGATTGCTTACCTTTGTGAGACAGCTATGAAACTGTCCCTGCAAACATGACATGATTGCTTACCTTTGTGAGACAGCTATGAAACTGTCCCTGCAAACATGACATGATTGCTTACCTTTGTGAGACAGCTATGAAACTGTCCCTGCAAACATGACATGATTGCTTACCTTTGTGAGACAGCTATGAAACTGTCCCTGCAAACATGACATGATTGCTTACTTTTGTGAGACAGCTATGAAACTGTCCCTGCACATGACATGATTGCTTACTTTTGTGAGACAGCTATGAAACTGTCCCTGCACACGACATGATTGCTTACCTTTGTGAGACAGCTATGAAACTGTCCCTGCACACGATATGATTGCTTACCTTTGTGAGACAGCTATGAAACTGTCCCTGCACACGATATGATTGCTTACCTTTGTGAGACAGCTATGAAACTGTCCCTGCACACGATATGATTGCTTACCTTTGTGAGACAGCTATGAAACTGTCCCTGCACACGATATGATTGCTTACCTTTGTGAGACAGCTATGAAACTGTCCCTGCACACGATATGATTGCTTACCTTTGTGAGACAACTATGAAACTGTCCCTGCACACGATATGATTGCTTACCTTTGTGAGACAGCTATGAAACTGTCCCTGCACACCTTTCATCATCTCAAACATCAGTCGGCCTACACCTTCACATTTCTGGCAGAAAAAAAATAAACACATTTTCCATTTTATGACCACTCATACTGAATAGTTTACAATCATTATAAACGACAAATATGCACCTACCAAAAAAAATCTTAAACAGACAACACAGTGTATACTTTCATGAAACATTTCTTTTCATCACATTGTGCAATTTTGATTTTTTATAAAGTATACGAGTAACAAAGACAATCTTTGAATTAGTGTTCCTTTTTGGACATTTTTTCCAATGCCATAAAGTATGTCTTTTCGAATTGGAAAGGAAAAATATCCACAATTTAAAATAAATAAAATATGGACGTAACAAAAGAAATTCAGATCAACTTTTAAACATACATTGTGACAGGTCTATGCACATACAGTTCAATATCAACCATATTATTGCTTTAATAATACAATTTGTATTTTTTTTTTCCCCCCCCCAATTTAGAAGTTTGTGACTACCTTTCCCAAGAGAGCCGCTACGAACACTGTTAATATACTAGTGCTGGGTATCGGATCAAAAAAAACAGTAGCAAGAGAAAATATATGATGATACATATTGCGATACAGTCTCTTTTATTGCAATATATCGCTATAGAAGAGACTGTATAACAATATTTATTATATACCTACCAATAATATAAACATAGTACCTTCATTTTCTTACAATGAAATACAACAACCTGTATCACACTACAGGTTATCATTATGCTACTAAAAATAGAATTAGTATCACTATCTTACTAAAAATAGAACAGCGTTTTTTCCAATGATTCAAGCAAGTTTTACGCCACTATGCACGAGAACGTCAAGACGACGTTACGTCATACAAACAAAACAAGTAGGTCAGACCAATGAACACCAACACCTTAAAACTACATCATTTTCCCGCTGCACTTTATCGAGAAATAATATGCTTTATTGAATGTGTATGCAATCGCAATGCAAATATTTCTCTGTTAATGATGTGTATAAAGATGTATATAATAAAAGGATCATTACTAGAGTAACGTGTTCTGGAAGTTTGTATCATCTCTCGTAGGTAAATGCCAGATCAGGATCACACTCGAGGCTCCACCTCTCGTGTGATCCTTGATCTGGCATTTACCTACTCGAGGTGATACAAACTTCCAGAACACGTTACTCTAGTAATAATCCTATTGTATCATATATTTTCTCGTGCTACTGTATCGGTAATTACAATAGACTTTGCCGATTTACTGGTGTTCTTTGATGCAGAAGACATAACATGATGCAATGTTGGTTGTGCTTGTGAATGCAAAACATTACGCACGGCAGTTCCGATGCTGACAGTCTCTACTTTCTGTTTTATTCAACGCCGGGTGATGTCTTCGCAAGTGACATACCAAATGTGCTGTTCTGCCGGAGCACTTGACCGTATGTAACACTGGATATTTTACAAAGACAACACTGTCTACTAACGCAGCATCCTTTTAAAACTTTTTAAGCCGAAAGTGATCCCAAACACCCGATTTTGCTATTCTGTTTTTCATGTTTCCCAATCACTTGAATGGCCATGCTTGTCTGAGTGCGTGGTACCACGATAGGTGAACACCGGATATTTTTGGAAGTGCGTCTATTTTTAACTATTATGGTACCCACTTCTCAATATGTGTATTTTACAATTGTATTACAAACACGGGACCATATGAAGTTAAAAATAGATCTTAGTTGTAGATTACAATTTAGTTTCATAATCAAAACACGTGTAGAGAAAACTGGTATGAACCAATATGCTGAAAAAATATCACATTAAGTATTATTTTACGTTAAGTATTATTTTGAGGTCCATATCACAATACACCAATGAACTGATAATACCACGCGGCACTGTAGTATACACATATCAGGTTAAGAATAGAGGACAAACTAAGTATACATACGTCTGGTTCTTCCTTCAGGGTGGCATACATGAAGTCAAACAAACTGCTATGGTCCTTCACCTGGTAGGTGGAAAAAGGTAAATATATACAATTAACAGAGTATTACTTTTCCTGGATTTCCACGAAAAACAGGTTCTACAAAGTTTTGTTCCAATATTTCTTTCCATATAACCTACATACATGCCAAGTTTCACTTCAAATCTTACTCCTAATTGAAGATATTGCCTGGATAATGTGTCTATTTTTATTAACAGTGACATGACCTTGACCCAGTGACTTCAAATGCAATCCCAAGCTTCCTCTCCATATAAGCTACAAACATGTGACAAGTATTGTTGCAATATTTGATTCCTAACTAAAGTTATAGCTCATAAACCATTTATTTTTATGTTTAGTAACAGTGGCATTGACCCCAGTGAATTCAAATACAATCCCAAATTTCCTTTCCATATCAGATACCTACACACCAAGTTTTGTTTCAATATCTCATTCCTAACTAAAGTTATTGCCCAGAAACCATTTTTCTATTTTTAGAAACATTGACCTTGACTCCAGTGACCTCAAATGCAATCAAAGTTTCCTTTCCATCTAAGCTACCTACACAGCAAGTTTGATCGCAATGTCTCGTTCCCAACAAAAGTTTTTGGGTTTCTATTTTTGTCATTTGACATTTTGACATGACATTAACCCCATAAGTTTGACGTCCCCCTCCGCCAAACGACATTCACCAATCTAATAACCAGACTTTTCTCAAAGGAAAACCTGGTTAAAACTGCACATGCATAACCCCTCATTGCATACAAAAGACATGCCAAATTTCATAAATAAAATCCCACAACGGAAAGTAAATTTATTGAGTGGACACCAATTTTCTATCTATAGTAACAGTGAACTTGACCAATGACCCGTGACCAAATAACAATCCCAAGCTTCCTTTCCATGAGCCACACCTTGTGAAAATTTGTTAAAATCCCTCAGTGAAACAAAAGTTAATGAGCAGAACAAAATGTGACACGACAAGTGAAATCCTATAGTCCCTCTTGTCTAAGTCCCTCTGGTCAAGACGGGTAAGGATTGTCCCTCCGGTAACAACTGGTAGGAGACTAATTAAATATATTTAACAATCGAGTAAATGTTCAATCTTTCAAGTTAAGGAGGGTTTGCTGAAGAGCCACTCCATCCAAGTTTTATATCGCATCCAATATATTTGTATATAATAAATGTTTCAATTATATAGACCAGCCTTACCTTTCTCATAAGGAAGGCGAAGCTCTCAGCAGCAAAATTACGTACATACTCTTTATACTGTTGACCCAGAAGAGAAGAAAAATACCTAAAAATAAAACAATTAAATATACTGAAAAAAAATAAAAAAATATATATATATAATAAAAAGACAAAAATATACATGTACATTCCCAAAAATGAAACAGATCCCCTTCAAAATGTTGTCAGTAACAACTGCACTCTAGATATTAATTAACCATGTTTTAAATTAAAAACTTCAATATTGCTCACCTATTTTAAAGGGGTTGATGCACTATTCCCAAACAAGGTTTATTTTAAAGGGCTCTGAAAAACTTTAAAAAAAAGCTGAAAGAATTATCAAAATGCCATGAAAAATAAAGATATGACTTATTGCAAATAAATGGAGGGGGCCATCTTGGAACGATGATATCATCGCGCCTTTTTCACCATATATGAAATATTGACAAAATGTCTTTTAAAGCAAAGAAAATCACTGCAAATGAAAAACAAGAGGGCAATGACCTTGAAGCTCTACTGATAGATTTTGATAGCTAGATCAGCTATGGGAACCTGTGAAGTTTTATGGAAGTAAGACCCAACACTTTCAGAGAAGTAGAAGTTGTCGCCACAAGTTTTTCCTATATCACTATGTAAACAAAGATGGCCGCTGGTGGCCATGTTTGATATAGAATCAAAATGAATTTTGTTACGACCAACTAAATGTCATGACAGTCATTTTAGTAAAGGTTCCAAATCAATACTACTTTTTGAGTAGTTGCTGCCACAAACTTGTATTTAAGCTGCAGCAGCCATCTTGAAATTCCGGCCAAACTGATTTTTACTTGGGACTAACTGGACATCAAAACCAACATTCCTGTAAAGTTTTATAAAGTCATTTTGGTAATTGCTACAAAATTTTATTTAAAATCTATTTTTAGCCATGCCATCTTGAATTTTAGGCCAACCTGATTTTTACTTAGCACCAACTAGACATCAAGAGCAACATTCCTATGTTCCAATTCAATATCACGTACAGTTTTTGAGAAGTAGTCGTCACGAAGTCGCATTTTTAAAATCTATTTTTAGAGTGGCGGCCATCTTGATTTACCTACAGACCTGAATTTTTGCTAGAATCAACAAGACATCAAGAGTAACATTCATGTTAAGTTTCAAGAAATTCCATCAAGTAGTTTCAGAGTAGTAGTTGCCACAAGTTTTTCATATATAAATTTCCTGTAAAAAGGCGTGATGACATCATCGTTCCAAGATGGCCACCTCCATTTATATTTCTTTGCAAACTTAAATAAGTCATATCTTCTTTATTTCATCTTTTTTCAATTTTTTCAGAGCCTTTTAAAATAAACATTGAAAATAGTGCATCAACTGTTTTAATGCCAATACCCGAGTCCTTCAAAAATCACAATTTCTCTTTGCACAAAGAAGCATGAACTTCAAGGCAGATTTCTTTAAAGATATTACTGAGTGTTACAGCATAAGGTAATAGCATATGGGCTGAGCACACATTTTAAATAAACTAGTAGGCCATGGCCTACATGTCCAGCCCTATTGTGAAGTCCAGATTTTTGATTTGACCAACACCAATGTCAATCCCAAAAATATTCATTCCTTTATAATACATCTGTAATATTCTATTTAATTTTGTCGAAATTAGGTGACAGTGACTCGAAATTTTGCACATGATGTTAGATGCATATAAAGAATGAATGAATGAATGGTGTTTTATGGCACGTCGACACATAAATAGGTCATATTGTGCGCAAAAAACGACGAAAGATGAAGAAATTAAGTAGTAATTAAAAATTAATGTAAATATATAAAGATAAAACTATTAAAAAATAAGGGATGATATGGTAGTAATATAAACTATATATGTAAATCAACAAATGCCCGTCAACGGGTATATAAACAAGTAAATATATATAAGAACACATTATAATGATTTATATAGTCTTGATTTCTTTTAGGAAATCTAAAACAAGACTAAAATCTATAGTATCAAATAACTCTTTCATAGTATTAACATTGTAGTACCTTTGACGCATAGGGTCGTCTACACATTCCAACAAGATGTGTTTGATCGTTAACGGTGCAAAGCAGGGTATACATTCTGGTAATTGCTCAGCTTGTAATAAATATGAATGAGTATAACCTGTATGCCCTTTCCTGCACCGGGCTAGGACAACTTCTTCTCGACGAATGGGTCTACTAGAAGAACGCCATTCTCCAAGTAACGGCTTAATTGAATGGAGTTTATTGTTAACTGACAAATCCAAAGCGACTTGCCAAGAGTTACGAATAAATGTGTAAATACAACTTTTAAAATCAGTATAAGGTAATTTAGCATTAGATATATGTTAACCTAATGCTGCTTTAGCAGCACTATCAGCTCTATCATTACCACGTATTCCTACATGGCTTGGAAGCCAGCAGAAAATAATAACATTATCAACTATAAGAGAATTGTACTTTTCTAAAAGCTGAAGCACAACTGGGTTATCATGTTTCATATTACCCAGTGCTTGAAGAGATGAAAAGGAATCAGAAAATATTACAAAATGGTCATCATCAGAACATTGTGATGAAGTTTGGTGAAAATCATGCATGAAAGTAGCAAGATATGCATGACGTAGCATAGACAGGGTGTGACCTATATTTCGTCGGAAGTAAGTCAAAGCAACCCAAAAGTGTTCACATTATGTAAGATGCATATAAGGAACATTCTGGTGAAGTTTGGTGAAAATCCTGCAAGAAAAAAGCAAGATATGCATGTCACAGCGGAGACTGGACAATAGCGGAGACTGGACATGGCCTATATTTCGTCAAAAGTAGGTCACAGTGACCATAAATTTTTAACATGATGTTGGATCTATATAAGGAACATTCTGGTGGAGTTTGGTGAAAATCCTGCAAGTAACGAAGAAGATATTAATAAAAGAAAACTGGACGGATGGACAAACAAGGAAACAAATATACCCGGACGACATTGTAAACGGGCTCGACAAAAATATTTCAACTTAAATCATCCAATCCAATGACTTACCCATAAACAACATGTATATCCTTTACCAGGTATCGCCACAGGAATTTAAATATATACGACAGACTGGTGAACGTGTGTTCTAGTATCTCCACATCCTGTGTGTACATGTTGAGCAGCTGTACCAAGATGGTGAAGAAATCCTTGAAATGGCGGTAGAAATCCACCTGTAGATCCCGTGCCAAATGTACCAATAAACTGCAATAGTAATAGAACCTAGTGTCACCTGTTTGGTGAATTTAAAACACAGCAATCTGTAAAACTAATGGATGCTCCTCAAATTTGTAAATTATTGCCTTCCTGAGATTTTAGAATTATACAATTATACAACGTGTATTAAGAGGCCTTTAATAGAGATGGGGCATGGGTGGAGGCACGGGAATAGATATAGCTGGTTTTCTGAGATTTCATTCATATTAACATTCTGAACAAGCTGGTAAAGAGCAGATGAAAAATAAAGTAGCTTCAGAGTTAAAAAAGCAAACTATTGCTTTTTCAATAAATCAAGGGAGGTAACTGCTATTTCTCTGCTGTTTCTAGTCCGACATGTGTAGTTTGTAAATCTGTCGCACTTCCTCCTATGACCGAAATAACTTCATGAAATAAAATATTTGGCTCAGGTGAGCTATATACACACAAAATCCCTCCATAGAATTCAGTCATAACAAAGAGCGCCGCCTAACAGGGCTTTATATGCATGTTTCCTAAAGTTTTTATGTAAAAAGCATTTCCTAGGTATCAGGTCATTATAACCCTGACCTTTGACCATATAACAAAAAAATAACTGATAGGGGATGTTGTTTAACCAAGAGTACTATTTGTATAAAGTTTCAAGACTGCAGATCAAATAGTTCGTGAATAACAGCCGGCAAGGAATTTGTCAGGATCAGGTCACAGTGACTTTGACATTTGACCAAATAAACTTAAAATCAATAGGGGTTGTTGTTTTAACATGGTACTATTTCTGTAAAGGTTCAAAATTGTATGTCTAATAGTATATATAACAGTGAGGAAAATGTCTTAGGATTCAGTCATTGTCAGGTTAATGTGACCTTGATGACCTACTAAACCAGAAAGTAATAGGCTTCCTCCTCTCACCAAGGACAATGCACCTATAATTGCCATTTTGAATGTGTATGTCGATATGAGGACAAATTTCATGAGTTTAGGTATTCTCCTGCAGTTATCACTTGGAATATGTACTGGTGACTTTGGCAAAGGTTCCTGATCTGACCGCATGCAATGTACCTATGAAGTTTCATGAGCAGGAGTGTTGTGGTTTCGAAGTTATTTGTCCATATAAGGTCATGGAGACCTTGACCTTTGGCCTTCTGACCCCTAAGACAATATGGTTATTTCTTTCACCAAGGACAATATACCTATGAAGTCTCATGAGTGTAGGTGTAATGGTTTCGAAGTTATGGCAAAATGCCTATTTCCATATAATATCCTGGTGAATCTTGACCTTTGAACAACTGACCCAAAATCAATAGGTACCTCCTCACACCAAAGTCAATATACCTATGAAATTTCATGAGTGTGTGTGTAATAGTTTCAAAGTTATTGCGAGGAACGCCTATTTCCATATAAGGTCATGGAAACCTTGACCTTTGACCTACTGGCCTCAGAAACAATAGGGTTCCTCCTCTCACGTAGGGAAATGTACCTATGATGTTTTATGAGTGTAGTGTTCCAGCTTTCAACAAGGGTGATGAACCTATGAAATTTGATGAGTGTAGTTTAACGGTTTTGAAGTTATCATGCAGAATTCATATTTCCATATAAGGTAATGGTGACCTTGACCTTTGACCTACTGACCCCAAACACAATAGGGTTTCTCCAACCACCAAGGGCAATGTATGTATGAAGTTTTAAAAGTGTAGGTGTTTCAATTTTGAAGTTATGTGGAATGCATATTTCCATATAAGGTCACTGTGACCATGACCTTTGACCCCAAAAAACAATAGGGATTACTCCTCACACCTCGGGCAATGTACCTATGAAATTTCATGAGGGTGGGTCTCATACTTTTGGAGTTACCGTGCGGAATGCAAAAAGTTTACGGACGGACCCCAGTGTGACTTTGACCTTGAAGATCAGACGCTCATGTTGATACTACTTAAGCTTTCTATAAATGATTATCAAAATCCATTATACTCACTCGAGTACAGCAGGTAATGCCATACTGTGGGGTACCAGCAGGTGCTTCTTGAGAGCCTGTACAATCTTATCCTGAGAATAGAACAGTATACAACATTTATATCTCTATCAGTATACAAAATTTATATCTCTTTCAGTATACAACATTTATATATCTATCAGTATACAACATTTATATATCTATCAGTAAACAACATTTATATATCTATCAGTATACAACATTTATATATCTATCAGTATGCAACATTTATATATCTATCTATATCTATCAGTATACAACATTTATATATCTATCAATATACAACATTTATATATCTATCAGTATACAACATTTATATATCTATCAGTATACAACATTTATATTTCTATCAGTATACAACATTTATATCTCTTTCAGTATACAACATTTATATATCTATCAGTATACAACATTTATATATCTATCAGTATACAACATTTATATCTCTATCAGTATACAACATTTATATCTCTATCAGTATACAACATTTATATCTCTTTCAGTATACAACATTTATATATCTATCAGTATACAACATTTATATATCTATCAGTATACTACATTTATATCTCTTTCAGTATACAACATTTATATATCTATCGGTATACAACATTTATATATCTATCAGTATACAACATTTATATCTCTTTCAGTATACAACATTTATATATCTATCAGTATACAACATTTATATATCTATCAGTATACAACATTTATATCTCTTTCAGTATACAACATTTATATATCTATCAGTATACAACATTTATATATCTATCAGTATACAACATTTATATCTCTATCGGTATACAACATTTATATATCTATCGGTATACACCATTTATATATCTATCAGTATACAACATTTTTTTATCTATCAGTATACAACATTTATATATCTATCAGTATACAACATTTATATATATCTTATCAGTATACAACATTTATATATCTATAAGTATACAACATTTATTTATCTATCAGTATACAACATCTATTTATCTATCAGTATACAACATTTATATATCTATCAGTATACAACATTTATATATATCTATCAGTATACAACATTTATATATCTATCAGTATACAACATTTATTTATCTATCAGTACACAACATTTATATATCTGTCCTGGGCTATGCAGTAGCCTTAGCCAGTCGCCACAGGCTAAAACAAACTTTAAAATGACTAAACTTATGTCAAGTGTTTTAGCCATTCATTTTTGCCCATACAAATGAATGTTTGGCATTGGCGGAGCGGCGAAAAAGGCTAAATAATTTGATCGTGTGCAACTATGTTTGTATTACAATTCTGAGTGTTTCCCTATGTAATCATAAGAACTGCTACATTTGTAATACTATTAAATGTAAAAACTGCATTAAAATGCATACCACCACTTGCCAATCGCGACCGTTTTACAAGTTTTTCACTTCGATAGAACCGTTTTATTTTAAAAAACATAAATGTTGCTCAAAATCATTTGGCTAAAGAAAATATAGGTGGTTTAGCGTGTGTGTAAGTAGTTCTAAGGTTTATAGTCCCTCCACCTTTTAACCAATAGACGTCCTAAAGGTATAGGTACAATAGAGTCTGGACTTTTAGGTGGTTTAGCCAATGTTGCTAAACAATTTCAATGAATAGCCCAGCTGTCATAATGGCGTATTGATAATACAGTAGGTTACTGGTGGTGTTGTGATTCTTGTCAATTAAGGATGACCACAAATGAAACTGAAGATTGGAATCACGGAATTCATGATTAAAATGATCTCAAGACATTAAAAGAACAACTAAACATCACCTGCAATGTTCCACTGAAGTCTCATAAAAGAACCTATAAGATGTTTGAATGAAGAATTGATCACACGTTTTTCATATACAAATCTTGGTAAACAAAGATGACTCTGGCAGGCATATGGGATATTTGATAAAAAATACATTTCACTTTGGGCCAACCACCTGTCATGCCTATCAATTTGGTATAATTTAGGTCGTTTACAAATACCTTTTTTGGTTCTAGAGGAATATTTCTATTTTTAGCTGAAGTGGCCATCTTGGAATTTGCAGGAAGTTGAAATTTCATATTAGACAAACCAACATTGGAAGTCACTGTAACAATCCACCAATTGGTTTTGGAGGTCTCCCACCAGAGATAGAGATAATAAACTTTAAAGAAACTAACCCGCCAAATAATGGCAAAATAACACTACCATTTTTTTTTATCCAAACTCTGTCCAGGCGTTTAGGTCATAAATTATATAAATGTGGAAATTAAAAGTATAGGTTTATTCATGGTACTTAAAATATCCGACTAAATATGCGTAAAATGAATTACGAATTGGTAACTCTTAATACGAGGTTCCAGTTTGGGTTTTGGCTTGGCTCGTTAAAGTTGTTTATATAGTGCCTACAGAGTTCGGATTTTCAAAATAATTAAGTTATACATGTATATATAATTCATTGTCAGTAGGTTTAGAAACGGTGTACATCTGTTGTAAACTTTGCCTGTTGATGGACTTTAATATTATACAGACATCCTTAACAGGCCCCTAACAAACCTTAAACATAACAGTATAACTTACCTCATGATGAACTAGCTGTGCAAATGTTCGCACCTGCTCAGATATCTCTCTTCTGAATGCAGCTGAAACATAAGAACATAACTCAATACTTTTGGATATGTATTTAGAAACTGCAACCACCTTCGGCGGCGGTCGACAATGAAAAACATGAATATAAACTAGATGCCCACGGCAACATGTCGAGCACGTCAGTTAACAGATATACATTTTGCGAGGAGACTAGGGTTAAAGGTTAGACATTTCTGAAAGCAGCAGTGGAAACTTAGAACATGGAAACATAAAATAAAATGTGCGCAGTAGTTAAGTTCGAGTTCTTTTATTTCAAAATGACCAAGTACAAAAAATTGTATTATTATCTGAAATCATTTGTGCCAAGTAATTTCAAAATTCCTCTATGCATGACAAAGTTATAGCCCGGACAAGATCGGACTGCATGACCTCTAAGTTAGTGTGACCTTGACCTTTGAGCTGGAGGCCCGGGTTTGTACACGACATATCATCCTCTTGTGGAGATCATTTGTGCCCAGTTATTTCAAAATCCCTCTATGCATGACAAAGTTACAGCCTGGATAAGATCGGACTGCATGAACTGCATGACCTCTAACTGCATGACCTCTAAGTGTGACCTTGATCTTTGAGCTGGAGGCTTGGGTTTGCGCGCTACACGTCGTCCTCTTATGGTGATCATTTGTGCCAGGTTATTTCAAATCCATGCATGACAAAGTTATAGCGTCGGACGGACACACAGACGCAAGGACCCACGCACATATACCGAACTGCCATTGTGACAACTATGTCGAGCTGTCTGCAAGCGGGCTCGACAAAAAGGACGCTTAAGAAGGTATCCAGAAAGAGGTTTTGGATGAGTGCACATTGTTAATATTTCACTCTACGTCATAATATGCATGGCCGTGCCGACTATCTGGAATATTTTACAGATTTTATAAAAACACAGTATTGGGTCGAACCCAAAAGCCTGGATTTTGCTAAAACAATCCAGCTAGTTAAGGGAAACTGAGTTTTCGTTCAGTGCAGGTTTTTTTTTTATATTTAACCTACTTAACCATTGTAATATATATATATTTACAAACGACGTTCAATAACAAACAATCTAAAGACAAAATTTGAAAATATATCACTGTTATTATTCTTTAAAAAATGCTATACAAACAAATTCATTAATACTTAAGTCTATACTTACTGAAGTGGTCAGTACAGTTTAACTCGGAAAGTCTCTCTAACGCTTCACCAAAATATGTACTTGTTTCCTGAAATAAATATGCCACACTTTGAAATACAACCTGCTGGGGTTATTATTGCCCTATTATCCTGGCATTGATCTAAAATAATACCGGAGCAGTACATATTATATCATCTCGAAATATTATTACCTTAAACCCCAGGGTTAGGTGAAGACTACCGTCATTATGCTTACACTGTAGCCAGTTAGTATTTCGTCTGCTTCAAGATAAAGGTTTCAGCGCTCTGACCAATCACTGCTCTTATTTGTACAGGTACAGCTATTAACAGATGCACCAAATTCAAAATCTGACAGGTAGGAATAAAAGTTTTGTTCTAGAAAGTATGGAAAATAAATACATTATATAATTATTTTGATATATCTGTATAATGTTTAATGTATTTACATGCCAAATTTTATGGTTTAAAGGCATTTGCTGTAGTTTTCCATGCGCAGCTTTTTTGGGCGACTTCTCTTCTAAAACTATTGGATGGATTTTCCAACAAATTTACAGGAATGTTGCTTTTGATGTATAGTTGTATTTTTTGTCTTTTTTTTTTTTTTTTGAATTTCTTTTTTGAATTTTTTTTTTATTTAAATTTTTTTTTTTTTTTTTTTTATTGTCTTTATTTAAATAAAGGCCTATTATTAGATACATAAAATAGGGAAAAATATAGCATTTTGTAAAAATTCCAACAAAATTAAAAAATGTAATCATAATGGTATGGTTCCAAAAACCAATATTAAATCTCAATATGCATGGTGACCTATAAATTTAATTAAATATATTGTCTAAATATATGTTCAAATAAGTACCTAGGAAGTTTGAACAAATTCTGATATTAGGAACATAACAAAAAAGGAAAATATACCATTTCTATATAATTTCATACAAAACTTGGCCTTTTAGCATAGGGGTAGGGTTTCAAATTCTTTTTCTAAACAAGCATGGGGACCTATCATTTTTATTGTACATTTTGTTTTTATGTATGTAACTACAGGGCTGTACAAATACATTTTTTAGCCACTAGTCCGGGACTAGTCACCCTGTCAAAAGTGACTAGTCCCAAAGAAATTGTGACTAGTCCCAAAAAATGCACACAAGTCCTGAATACTTTCGATTTCTCAATATGTTAAAACTGCGTCTTGCATACTCATTATAATTCATTATACACAGTAAAGGAAACAATCCTTATTTACTCTTCAACGTGTTAAGTGTTATTGTTTCAATGTATCGCCATTTTCAGCTCACCTTGGTTGAACAGGTAATCACGTGACGAACATGTGATTTACCTGTAGTACTCGTTTCATTGGCTAGCGGGTCTGGTTGAAAATAGATCAGGTCAATTGATTGGATTATGCGACAATGCCGACTGTCAATTAAAGTAATTTGGAGTCAGGACTTCCGGCATGGTTGAGTGTTGCTAAAATTGCCCGGGGTAATCGCTGATCGCCGCTGTGGATGCTTATTGCATTACATAAGCGAGTGCAATTAAAGGATTACGTTGAGAAGTGTGCTGGAGTATTTTTATGACATGTGGACAAATCTGGGACTGAAATCTTTCAAACAGTGACATGCCCGAATTTTTAAAAAAAAAAAAAAATATTATTTTTTTTTTTTTTTTTTTTTTTAAATTGGACTAGTCCGGGACTGAAATCTTTGAAAAAGTGACACGCCCGACTTTGGTTTTGGACTAGTCCCGGGCGTCGGGCTATAGGATTTGTACAGCCCTGAACTATGTGCTTAGAAAGTTTAAAAAAATTCTGTTATTGGGAACATACAAAAAAAAAGGAAATTGTATCATTATGGGCTAATCTGTGCATAAATTGTGGTAATGGTCTCAACAGATTTTGTAAAAATATATAGGTTTTACATAAAGATGAGCTTTAAATGTTATTGTAATTAAATGTTCTTTACTTTAATACAATTTTAGCAGAATTGTGACCAATGAATACATGATTAGACTTCAAAAATATCTTATTTAGCTATTTCATGGACTTGTTCAACTTTTTGGACAGATTGACATGACGGTGGCATTACAAATTATTTTTTAAAATTTTAACAAGCATGGTGACCTACCATTATTTTTGCCTTTTCTGTCTATATATATAACAGACTTACAGTACAAAAAAATTAAAGAAAATCTGTTATGCAGAAAAAACTATAGAAAATGTCTTTACAAATGCTTTATTATTTAGAAATTTGTGATTAAACCTCTCTGAGCAGCATAATGCATAAAATGATCAAAAAAGTTTCTCTGGGTCCAATTTTGGAGGTTTTATACTCAACCCTGGCCTTTAAAGAAATGTTACAGATTCCAGGGCTTTTTACCTTAAGTAACGGTTCTGTAAAAGGCCTCTTACCAATTGAAAACTTTACTGTTTACTTTCAAGCTGTGGCACTCAATTTACCCAATCAGAAAACAGCAGTCTCTCAGAATTTGAGAAAAAGCATTAATTCTGCAATGTGTTCTTGTCTGTTAAATCAGTTCTGATTGAGAAGTCGGCAATTGTAATAAATAAAGGATAAAAATATAAATAAGTATTGTCATATTTACTTAATTGATGAAATCATACATCTTTCCCAAAATGAGAAATAAGCCCGTTTTTCCCCCCAAAATGGACAGGCCTAGGCTCGCGTTAAGCATTCGCCAAATCGCCATAGGCGAAAAGAAACCCGAACTGGCGAATGAAAATCGTAAGAAATACATATCAAATTCGCCAGACATCGGCGGTCTGGCGAATCCAAATTTCCGACCGATTTTGTCTAAAATCTCGGAAAATCCCGAATTCTAATACACAAAGTCTTTCACTGTTTATAAAGCCACTACCCCGCTGGGTGTTGTTAGCTAATTAGCGACAATCAATTTGGACTGATAAACTAATTATCGCAGTGTTTATTGAAGACCGCAGTCATTTATTGTTTCTATTGTCACTGTGCGATAGACTCCGCCCACTGTTCCGCCTCTTGCTGTCAATCAACTTGTTTGTGACCCCGCGCTCAATATTATCCACATATTAAACTGCGTTATCGAGCCGGGTAAAACATTAAAAATAACGTGGCGCCCTCTAGCGGCCAAAATGGCTTTTCAAAACACGTTTGCTTACGAATTAATAAGCTGGAGATGCCGTCGGTGTTTTTCGAACTTTACGATCACTGATAAGACTAATTAGTTGTACACACGGTAGCGTAAACTGGAACAATGGCAAGTGTGAACCGATGTTTGATCGACTGTCTCTGAATTGGGATAATTTATGGTTGAACAATCAACATGAAAAAATGCAAAAGGTGCGCTTACTCAAAATATTGAGGTACAATTTTAGAATGAAGTGGCTTTTATTACTTACTCTGAGCATGATATTCGTGGTGTATGTGGCATTTCTGAATTTTGTCTCACAATGCAGTGCGATCTTTCTAGCTCCTTTGGAACTCCTGTTAGTTGAACTTGTTGTATATGCCTCAGCTTAGCCTTGCATTTTTAAATATATTTTAATATTTTATTTCTATGAATGTTAGTAGGCCTATATTTAAATACATTTAATGAAAATACTAAATGGTCTAATCAATGGTGACAAGAGTCTGTATTTTTTATATTTTCTTATTATATGCATGCATGTATTGTCCTTTTTTAAATTTCAGTCGACATTTTTTAAAAATTAAAATAGCATTATTAAATTAAATACAATTTTTAAAACTTTTTGAATATTTTATAGCTCCAATTGTAATTATAAGTAATTGTAAGCACTAAAGCTGAATGCATTTGATGTGGACATATTGATACCCTATACATGTAGGTTAATAAAGCATACTTTTTTAACTTACTATTGATCTGTACGCAAACGCGAAGTTTTAGCGCCTCCAATTCGTTCAAAAATATCTAGGCAAAAGTCTGGCTAAAGACATTCTAATCTGGCTAAAGGAATTTTTAGGGCTTTAGCCAGATTTGGCTAAAGGGTTTAAAATCCTAGCGCTAGCCTAGCAGGCCTCTTCCCAATTTTGAGAAAAAAAAGCCCTGGATACATAAGTGAATTGTTGCTTATTAAATAGCTCATCAATACAATTTATCATGTCGATCTGCACAATTCTGCCAAGAAACAGGATGCCTGAGATAAAACCTTGGACAAAAATGTGGAAAACATGGAAAAAAGGTGAATTAAATGATTTTAAACGATCGACAGCCTCGGACTTCATTTTTTTCTCAGCCTCACCTGATAAACTAGATAGGATCAGGCACTAACATGATATTCTCTATTTCTTAGGTTACTGCCTCAGTCAGGGTAACATTACAAAGGAATCTGGGAATCTCCTACATTCCTACGGTCCGCGCTAAAAGGAAAAACTACTTAAAATTATATTAGACAGTCTTTCATTGGATGGAGCCAGAGTATCCAAAGAGACATACTAACCATCTGATCAGTCCTGATATATAATACACGTAACATCCTATAGCCCTCTATCTATGCTTCTGCGATTTGTATAAATGTTCGGTAAAGGTAGTTTTAGTATAGGACTGAATTAAAAGTTTTTCATAATTCATCAGAATTGTGAACCACATGATAAATCAAAGTGTGTGCGTGATTTGGCAGTGGACAATTCAATAAATTATAGAACATGCATTTCATCTTTCTAGTCAGGGTTCAAATTTAACACTTATTTACTTGCTAAATGCAAGTAGATTTTTGCAGATTGAAAGTAGATAAATATTAGAACTTGCAATTTTTTTCAAGTAATAAAAGAAACCCACTACTGTGCATTTCAGGGTGCCTGGACGTCAAATATGAATCAAGATTTGTTTTTATTACTTGCTATATGTTTTCATACGTGATATGGTTAGATAGAATGAAAAAAGATGCTCCTGGATCTGTTTACAATCAAGCCAAAGCCATCCGTTATGCTTCACAAATCCTAAAATTCATTTTTATTAATTACACCATGCACTATTGGTCAACTGATTTTTTACGTCACCCTACCCTAGAAAAATGGAATGTTCCACTGTCGCCATTTTGGTTTTCGGCTGTCAATAAAATTACATGTAAACAGTGGGGGTCAAAATGAATTTTTGGCTTTGCGAAGCTTAGAGGATGGCTACGCGAAGATTGCAAACAGACTCAGGAGTGTCCGTTTCATTATATTCAAGCATATCAGGTATGAAAACAAATAGAAAGTAATAAAAAAAAACTTGATTCATATTCTACATCTAGGCCCCCTGAAATGCGCAGTAGGTCTCAGTCTACATTTAATCACTGAACATATTTATCTAACTTAGTAAAATAGCTGGATAAAATTATAATTATACATTATTCTAGCTGAGTGTGGAAATGTCATTATTTACATGTATAGATATGAATCGAGGTCAGGTTTTAAATTATTAATGCAAGTACCTTGATTAAAATAGCAAGTAGAAAACCTTCGCACTTGCTTTCTTCAGCAAGTGGCTAAATATATTAAATCTGATCTCTGCTAGTTCAGACAAGTTCCCTTAAGTAATTTTTTGTTAAAAACTTCTTTATTTCAAAGAGTTAAAAAATGTCCCTGCTCTAGTCTCATCGCTCCTGCACAAGTTTGATTTCTTCATCTATAAAGGAAGTTCAAGGTATTAAAGGGCCACGAGGCAATCTTAAGTGTACTAGTATATCAAGCATTAAAATTAGCACCTCAGTTTATTAATCGAGTATCATTTTAACTTGAAACATGCTTGCCTATTTTGTATAAAAAGTTGACTTTTCAATTGTTCTTAGTTATTCTACCATATGTTTACATTTATTATTGGTGCAATATAAACAAAGTTATGTAGAAAAACTAACGGGATGCCACGGGTTTTCAAAAAATAAAGACTGCTGTGTGTCCCTTTAAGATACAATGGACACTATTATTGTTACTTACTTCCGGTGTATCGTCATGGTGCTTGATTTGATGGATCACATCGATGTTGACATTAGCGATCCTCTCAGAAAATGTCTGGAACTGTAACAAAAATGAGAGAAATTTAGGATTTGTTTTTGAGGTTTATTTGTAGATGATAGCTTTTTTATAACAAGTATGGCAGCTTCCCCTTTAAGCAGTAGCAACCTGTATTTTCAGTATTTCAAAAATATAAAATAATTTCCCCAAGACTTAAACCATTTTATTTGACAAAACAAGTGGTCCAACTTAGAGGGCCTGTATCACTCTATTTGTTAAAGGCAGTATGGTGGGGGTCCCAAAGGGGGGTTGTGTTCACGTGATCACGTAAAAACAAGGATCACGTCTTCACGTGAAAATAGCAGAACTTTCACATTTCACGTTAAATGTGGATGAGCAGACGTGAAGCGCTATAGACTCGAGCATCTCTAGTACAATGTGTGGGTTGCAACAACAACAAAAAAAAACCCACACATAATCACACACAGACTTGAGCCGTCAGATGTATTCTGAGGCTTTCAAATTGACAACAGCATTCTGGCATCTCATGTGGTATAAAAGTTATGACAAAAAGAGAACATTTCACGTACCTTGGAGGAGGAGGGACACTAAAAAGACTGAAAAGGACTAAAATTTCACGTTTCACGTCACCAAATCACGCGATCAAGTTTTACCAAGACCAAAATCACGGATCACGCTGATATAATTTTCACGCAATCACGCAAAAATATTGTTTGTTTCACGTGTCACGTTTTTAAAAACACCCCGATCACGTTTTCACGCAAAACCCCTTTGGGACCCTCTATGGTGTCCATAAGGATTTTTATACCATTGGTAAACATCTTGTGACAAATTTGGTGGAAATCATGTGAAAAAAACAAAGCTTCTATGTTCTAAAAAATTAGCAGGAGTGGGGATTGATTAAAAATGAAGAAAGTAGAATGCTAATTTAAGCAAAACATAGCACATTTCATTCACTCAAGGGCCACATGTCGGTTGTTTCTGGCTGGTGATTGAACTTGTGCAAGCTTTCATTGGTTGAACTACTTATTATGGAGTCCGGTAAAGATCAGATGAAAAAATAATATACTAAATAATTCAAAGGTCATAACTCTGCTATAACTAGTCTGACATGACTAGTTCTTTAATTTGTCCAGCAGGAGGGGTGGAGAGGAAGTAATTCAAGGGCAACAACTCTGCTGCTGGTAGTCTGACATGGCTAGAGTTTTTAATTTGTCCATGCTTTCTTTTTATGACCTTGGTAACTTCATAAAATGATATTAATACATTTAAAACAAATTGGTAGTGGCATGGGTGGTGTGGTGGGGAGGAGATGGCGTATGGATTAAGGGCGAGTCAGATATGGCTGTTTTTCAAACTTGTCTAAGCTTTTATTGATATTAAGACACCGCAGGGCTGTCTTTCTACCATGGGGGAATGGGTCCGGGTCCCTCAGAGGGGGGAATTTTCGCGTCAATTTCAGTAAAAGGGGGAATTTTGCATGAAAGTTCAAACATCCACAACATATTATGATATCATCAATATAAAATGAAATCATGCTGATTAAATAGATATATAACACTAAATAGACAAATAAAGCAAGGACTTAAGCATACAATAACACAATTTAATTGTTGTTTATGCCAACCAATATACATTTAACAATAAATGGGTTCAAAACAGACTTGAAAAATATGTATGTTGACTAGCTGTAAGAGTTAGACTATGTTCAAAAAATACCAATGACAGTTATGTCATTTACTTTGTTCTACTTTCTTCAACACAAGCACAATTAACACTTAGTTCTCTTAAAATTCTAGCCTTCTGTCTTTCAGTTTATTTTATTTATTTTTTTCAAGTGGGGGATTTTGACACTGAGGTGGGGGAAAAAAAGATACTTTTCAGGTGGGGGACTGGGGCCGTTATACGGCCCCAAAAACAGCCAAAAGACAGCCCTGCACCGGCTGGCCAAGTTTGGTAAAGATTGGATAGGTGCTAGAGTGTTGACAATACAAAATATAGCTTTTTTTCCCGCTGTAATCAACGGCCATAACTCGTAAGTTTGATAATGATAGTTTGCAAAATGAAGGTGTTAAAATGTTGACATGTACCCTAAATTTTGTAAGGCTATTGAGGGTGGCTGTTGTTTTGAAGTTGTCGCAAACTATGAGCAATGGTTTGTAGACTTACAGATGGATGACCATGATATGTCTAGTTGTTAAACAGACATATAGCACTTCTCGCTTACAGGGCGAGTGCTCTACCAACTGAGCTAACAGCTAACCGGGTACCCAATATCTCCACATTCCATCCCTTTTTAACTTTTAAGAGGTATCCCAGTACAGGACTCAAACCTGAACCCCTCGCTTACTGAGCTAACTGGGTCACTGGGTACCCAATATCGCTGATGGGGCCATTGTCATATAGGGTACTACAGAAAGATACCCGGGGTACATTTATGTATATTTGGGGGCCTTTCTGGATTTCGATGATTTTTGGGTACGTTTCTGTATACATAAATGTATCGCCCCCCACCCCCACCCCACCCCACCCCACGAGCCTTTCTGAAGTACCCGGTACGACAATGACCCCATCAGCCCCAATATCACCACAACATTGAAGTTGGGTACTGTTACATTACTATATATACATATGATAGTCAGCTTTCTAACGATGCCTTTATTCTGGACGGTCTTGTATAATTTTCATAATGGCTAAATACCCGACAGTTGACTAACTAACAGCCTGAGTACCCCGACATTCATGTATACCGACAACGCGAAATCGGATGACACTATAATGTGAATGACTATATTTTGCTCACCCGAAAAGTATTTTCCTTCTTGTGATTTCCTGACTTTCCCATTGTGTTCGATTGTAATTTATACGATGTAATTCAGCTACATTTCTGTAAGATACGAACCACTATTCAAGAAATGTTACAATATTTTACTGAATCGACAATTCCATGCTTTCCGGAAGTTTGTGTTTTTAACCGAAGACGTTTGTTGGTTTCTTTTTCAAAGAGTTTACCGTACATCCCGCAATAAATCGATACAGCACAGACCTATACCTATGTCTGTGGATACAGCTATAACCTAGACAATATTCAATTTAGCAATGTTATGCACAAAGAAAAAAATATAATGGGGCCTCAATATATATACCTAAAATAATTGGTCGTGTAGCATGTAAGCATTAAATAAGCAAGCTTTAGGTGTATTAAGATTTTTGCATTGAGTTTTGTATGAATTTTTAAAATTTAAATGCCGTGTTGTCATTCATGTCTAGGCCCAAATTCAAAATGAATCACTTAACATTCTCATCACAAATGACACATATGCTGCCAAAAAATCCACAGAAAAGTGGGGGTCATGTTTCTTCTAAGAAAGAACTTGTTTCATGATAAACACTGAGATGCCAAAGTATTGTATTCATACACTCATTTCCATCTGGGATGATAATATAAAGCCCTGTTTCCATAATATAGGCAAAAAATAAATCAATCAAAAGTCACAATTTTAACATGACAATGCTTGAAACATGTAACAATATATCAACAGTGCGATATAAACCAAAAATGGCACTTTAAATTAGTGAAAATGCCTCTCTTTTTTTTACAAAAAGAAATGAGAATTATATACTGACTACCATTATGCGACAATCTGACACTTCCAGTGATGCAATGGGTGTGCTACATCTGTATCTGTTTTTTCAATGACCGCAGGTAGCGTTGTGTAGTTACACCATGGCCATAATACATATGCAAGTTAAAACAGGGATAATATAATTATTTTCTGATGTCACTGGCTAAACAAATGCCGAAATGCTAATAAACTTCTCTTTTTTCTTTAATTCTGTAAATGTAGATAGAAAGAAACTAATATAAGACAATCGAAGATGCAACAACACAATATATGTATTCGAAGTTGCAATTAACGGTCATCATTTTAATTAAAACGTATAATTATCCTAAGTAGACTATAAAATTGTTAGATGAAAGCGGAAAGCTGTTGGACACTCGACTAGACATAGATCAATTAAGATAAGGAAACACTCGTCTGATGCTAATCGCTCAGTAAGTGTTTGCAATTGAGCAATTAACTTCCAAGCAACATCAAACAAACGAGAGTGAATGTTGCCGAAACCGTATCTACGAAATGAGGTTACTGCTGCCAAAGATGCTAGAAAATTAGGTCCAAAAACATCCGACATATTATATGATCCCTGTATAACAAAGCCCACCCCAACCCCAACGTGATTATTCATAATAATATTATTAGTGTTGACTAGATTAAAATGTGTTACTCATTTATAAACCTGAATTTGATTTTATATAAAGTCTTAACATAGACATATATACATGGAGATATATATCCGTTGTTATAATGTCCAAGATGGGAATTAACATTTAAAAAAATAAGCTCCAGAATGTTAAATGAATCCAAGAAATACATGCAGTTCGAGGGGTAAACGAGCAACTATTGTATTTATTAATGTATGAATAGCATCTTTAATTTTCATTATACAATTGAAATAACAATTATTGGGGAAACGCTTCTTACTGTACACGATTAAAACACATAATGAGACGTTTATTTAATCGAGAACCAAATAAAACAATCGACAGAAGAAAATTATTAAATTAACTTAGAGTTATATCAGGGAAATTATAGTTTCGGATATAATCTCGAAATTGAACTAGAGAAGCTTAAAATAATCGTTTTAAAGTTTAATTAATCGACTATAAAATTGTTTTAATTATATATTTTAGGTAAACCACATTCACCGGAAAATGGAAGGACATCAGACCAGACAGGTATCAATCATCAAAGCTCAATTATGTATTCATTGGTGATAATTGTTGTATTGATTCAAAGGACCGGTCTTTTTAAGTGTACGTTTAACAGTTTGATTATTGTTGATTACTGGTCATCATACGGTTGACTGGTCAGAAATAAGCTTGATCAATGATATAAAAGATTTTCGAAAACTGTTGAAGCCATATTCAATCGAGAATTTAAACACACTGGATCTAATACATATGCTTATAGTAGATATTCAATAAAATCGATATTTTGTTAACCGTGAAGTGTTATTTTAAGACTGAGTTCATCAGAATACAATCTGTAATAGTGCTTTGAACAGGACAGGACACAGTTATAATGGGAGTGCACGATTTGTCTAATATGGAACTGAAGAAGGGGCAGTCGTTTTCCTTTTCGTTTCGGGATCCGCTCAACTCATCTTTATGCTCTTTTGGTAGTCCTGCAAAATCTCATCTGAAGTCAATAAAGACAATGTTTGCGTCATTTGGATTAACTCCTCCACAGAAATTCTGCAAAAGGTAACTTCATTAAACTAATCAAATTCCATGGGCGTAGTCATTATTTTTAATTGGTAGTAATTATATAATTCCTGGTTTTATAAATTTTAAAACAATTCAATTCATGTAAAAATATCAGATACAGCGATATGCATATATAATAGATATATATTACAACAACAAAAATAATATAAATACAGAATGGTCACTATAAATAAAATATAAATATCTTTGGATAATAATATCGTCATTACATTCTGTCTTGTTTTATTGTTACTGGATTTAATAAAGTCTCTGCATTATCAAATAACGTATCGATAATTTATTTGAGAGTTTACGGTAAACACGTGTGTTTATGTTTACAGCGGAAATACTGATGCATTATGGTTCAGCACGAAATTTGAAAGGAAAATGGCAGCATTCGACGGCGAACTTCCAGCTAGTCCTTTGACACGATTTCAGAGAGATGTACCTATTAGACGATCAAAACTCAATGCTGGTAAGTAAACTTAAACATTAGATGAAAGATAGCATTCGTGATTCCGTCAATTCGCCAAGTTCGGCATAAGGGTTGAGGCATAACCCCCGTTGTATAAAACTGAATGAAGTTTTCACAAAACACTGCCAACTTTTAACGGGTACACGGAACACCTAGATCTACCTATTTCCCCCCAAATCCACCCAAGTATACCCCTAAATCTCCCCCTAAATCTCCCACATCTACCTTATATGGTGTTACATAGATGTTGTAATAACAAATATCACAACAAAAAAATCATTTGAACAAAAATTATGAAGATGTTGTTAATTCATAATTTTGCATTACAGAGATGTTGAGATTTTATTTTATTTTCAGTAGGTGATAAAATTTGTGCTCGGTTTTTATCCTTAGGTTCTATAGTAAAATAAAAATCTTTGGCAGAGTAAAAAGACGATAATTTTCAAGATTTTGATCTTAAAAGATACATGTATTGAATCAATTTGCATGAATGTGTATGAAATAGGCAGGGTTTTAAAAGAATCACACTGTAGATACCATAATTTTAACAGTAAACTTGGTTGAACATCAAGGATAAAGACCAAGTTTATCACCTACCAGAATGTATTAGTTATGTCTTATTCCTGGTCACTGATTGGTCAGTTTTTTTGATGATGCTCTATCAAAATTATGAATTCAGATTTGTTAATCACAGACATAGTAATGTACTGTATGGTGTTATCACAATGGGTAAAAATAAAGCAAAAATCGTAATTCAGTAATAAATTAACAAATATATCTTCATTTTTCTCAAATGATTATTTTACTTTTGATATTTGGTACAATAACGTCATCATTGTAACACCATAAAGGTAGCCTAATAAATTGGCTCCTATGCAGTTTTTTTTTATTATTCTGACGTTCTTTGTAACTGCATATACTCGCCAATACGAACATTTTCAAAAGAGCATTAAACATGTATTTTAACACACTAACCATAAAGGTAGATGAGAAGTTTAGGGGTTAATTTGTGGGAAATAGGTAGATTTGGGTGTTTCGTGACACCCAATTTTTCCAAGTTCAAGTTGATGTTGAATGTTCATGATGTTTCCGCATTGTTGCGGTTATAATGATAGATTGGACCACCGATTACAGTAAAATTACTTTTGCCATATAGAATCTATACATATACAGATTGTTCTCCAAAAGGAAAATCTGATCTCTAGTACTCTCTAGAAATTAATTTTATCTCATTCCGGCCGACCATAAAAAAAGTGTTGCCATTGGTTTGCTGTTTCCCTACCTACTCAGAAAAGTCCCCATTATAGTACCACAAAACATTTTATAGCAATTCTTAAACATTTATTTTTGTTGTTGCTATCTTCAGTATATTTGTCTTTGATTTCTGAAGGTGATTACTGTCCTTTAATTCTTAAGTCTGCATCTTGAATAGTTTCATTTTTTATGAAAACATTTCATATATTTGTGACTTGGTTCTTTCTTCGTATACTTCATTATCTGACATCACTTCGAATTTAAGTGCCTTTAATGAAATTAAACAGCTGTTTTTGAAAAGCCTGTAAAGATCAGATACAGTGCAGTATTTAGTTGTGATGATAAATCTTATAAAAAAATTATGAATGCAAAGAAAGAGATCAAAGACATTTTGGATAAATAATGGGTGATTATGGGATAGATAATCAGATAATCAGTGTGATTATAAAAATCCAAAATTAAAAGATTCTTATCTGATTAAAGTATGTATACATATGCTACTAGGTAAATATACTTGTTACGAATTCAAAACAGAATCCAGTGTCACAGTTTTACGAGCAGTTGTAAATGTTTGATAACACCATTACTACAGGCATTAGGTTTGTTTAAAGCTGGTTTATACTGAGGTGCCAAGAATAATGGCAGACGTAAAAAATGTACTTTGATAATTAAAGGAACATTAGAATATCACTACCATAAACACTAAAAGTCATTATCATTGTCAACGCCAGAGGGTAAAAGCTTATCATTTTAGATATAAAGGGGAAAAGGATTAAGTCATCACTGTGAGACTCCCTACCATGCACATGTCAAGCCATTAATGAGCAGTACCTGTAGATAACATCCCCCCGAGGCTGATCTGAGCAAAAAAGTGTGTTGTATTGTTGGGGTCATTCACTACATGTCAATCTTTACATGATTTATGATGTCGGCTAATATCAACAATGTTGTACAGTTGTCTTGGTGGTTATGGATAAATCATTTTTGTAACGGAATTCATACATACAGCATGCATCCACACAAGAGTAAGTGGTTGGGATTTAAAAGGAAATTTTAATAAGTGATAATTAAAAGAAAGTTGTTATTAAATTAAAAAGTTCAAATTTATGGCAACATTTGGTATATTCGAGCATAATGAAGTTATTTCAATTGATATAAATTGTTTTTTCACTTCAGGTCCATTCCGAGCAACCCAGATATGGAACGAGGTCATCGAACATCTGAAAGAGCGAGTGGAGGTGAAGAAGCGTCGTTCCATGCTGCGCAACTATGACAACTGTTTCACCGGCACAGATGCTGTGGATGTCGTACTTCACTATCTCCTCAGTGACCAAGACACATTCTGTAATCTGTCTAGAGAGAAAGCTGTTAAGGTATGTCGCAGCTTGATATTTCATCATTTACAGGGATTTACTTCCTCAGTTTTTATCACTTCTAGCACAACAATATCACATTTGTAGATCCTTTGTCAGAGCTGTTCCAATATTACAACAATGAGTCATTTTGGTATCCTCCTTTAACAAAGTTGGTTTACCTTTTTTTGCTTTTCTATTTTATATATATATATCAAGATCTTTTTTCAGAAATTGGGGAAGGGGGCCCTAGCCTTTTTTGTGGGGGAAAAGCGTGATTTTTCAAGTTTTGGGGGAAAATTATGTTCCAATAAATTGTTGGTAAACATGTTATATCTACCTTTCTTATATATAAACTTACTATAAAATTTATAAATCGGTACACAATGCGGTTATAAATAGATGGTTTTATGACAAAACAAGATTTTGAATGGGGAATTATTCTGAAAGAGGGACATTTTTAAGTTTTTTTTGCTTGGGAAAGACGCCGTCTACAAAGAAGGGTAAAAAGGCCCTGTATATATATAGAGAACTTCAAAAGCAACTGCTCTGATGTGTCGTGTACTTAATATGCCAAAACAGCTTGTTTTCATGATGTTATTTAAAGTAATGGCTTGATGTAAGCTGTCAGCATGAGTTATGATAACTACTACGGCACAAACAAAACTATTTTATATCATTTTTAACCCATGTTTTTATACTTCCAGCTATGTCAAACTCTTATGGACAAAAACGTCTTCAAGCCAGTTGGGTTCAAAGTAGGGGACACCACTCCACACCAGTTTGAGGACAGTAATGGCAAGCTGTACAACTTTATTGGTATCCATAGAAACAAGGAGAATGAGGCGCCTCAGTCTGACTCCGAAGACGAGACCGAGGGTCACAATGACATGTGTCAGACAATAATGGAGGAGGAAGACAGCGCACACACACCACCAGAACAAATCAGGTATGAGCCGAGTGTGCTTTGTTCTTCAGCATGACTACAGTCATAAAACTGCAGCATTTTAAATCGCATTCAAAAGTTTTTGAATGTTTTTGTAATCCAGGTATATAAGTACATTTATGCGTTTAAGTTTTGTATGTATATATTTCCAGTTTTAGTATTGGAAAAGAACATGTCGCTGCAAAATCAATGAGTAAGGTATACTGCTTGGTGTATCTGGATGAGTGTTTTCTAGCTCTAATTAAATTATGATTTGAGGTCAAACAGTGTGGAAATATATACAGTGATAGGTTACAAACAAGATTCTTATAGAGATTTTGATAAGAGTGTGGATGCTTGCATCTTAAAGGATTCAAGGGGCCTAGCATTCACTGTATATTTGTTCCAGTCTCTAATAGTGGAAAGAAAGAATTTCCTTAATCAGAGCAGGACACTGTATTTAGTCAGCTGTCACTGTTATCGTTTAGTAGATGCAATTGTAGATTTCACAATATAATTGTCATCTTTTGTATATTTCAGAATTAACGCTGACATGGAATCCAACTTAATTGGAGATGATGTGATATGTAATCCCATGACAACAGCCTCGACAACGCAGAGCGCGATACTTCAGGATGTCCTAGAGAAGAGGACGGCAATGAAGAGAAAACAACTGGATAGTTCGCAGCGCAGTACTAAACGACAGAGATTGTATACCTCATCATCAGAATCACTCAACCAGGAAACATTGTCACATGAACGTAAGTATTAACTAATTTCTTTATTCATTAAAAATAGATACCACAAGTTTTACTTTACTGCCACGTAAGGATTCATTGCATATTTAAAAAATCTCAATGTCAGTGTTATTTTGTGCTTTTAACTTACATAATTTGGTGTACACAACAATTTACTAATTTTCTAATGGTTCTATTTAATATAGAACTTAATCGTTGTGTGATTCAATACAATTTCATAGTATTTAATATCAGCAAGATTTACATTGACATCTGACCATCTTCCAACTTAAAGCCCATATATTAAATAAAACAGTCAGTAAATCTCATTTTTAAATTGTTTTGAATATCTGTTACATTTTAATAATAGTTATTTGAACTAAAATCTTCTTCTGAACAGGTGTTCAAGAAATTTGGAGAGAAGTCGCCCTGTGCCAGCTTTTGACTATTGTTGAACTGTCTTTCTTGGATGGTGTGTTAACAGAAGAGAAAGAAAAGGAAAAAAACTCAAAGAAAGTTCTCAAGCCATCATATCATACCAGTGGTGTAGTGTCAAACATTGTAGCAAAACACTGGAGCTTTACATGCTCTGCTGGCAGCGCTTCCCACACTGACCCTTACATGAGAGTCGCATTGGAATGTATCGCACATATACCTCGTGGAATATCCAAGTTTGATACAGACTTCACAAAATCAAGTGATCCAGTGACAAAGTTACAGGCATATAATATGATCTGCGAACACTACAGTATGAAAATGGACTCTCTCTTCCCCGAAAGATTTTTGGACTTGAATTTAGCCATCATGAAACATGTTTTGTCAGATCGCGAGGATTTGGCACTGAACGCGATGCAGCTCAACATGATCTTGTTGCCGTCCAGACAGAAGGAGGAGATGAGACGACTGCTAAAGTTTATGGCAGCTGCTGCGGAGGATAGCGAGCTCCAGATAGATCAGCAGGTAAATTGGTTATTAATATATTTGGAAAAACATTGTTACAGTTTGCATTGGTATTTAAATATAAAGTCGTCTTTAGTAGCACATTTTTGTCTCATATCAAGTCCTCTGACTGTTCCTAAATATTAGCCCTAAGGCCTTACCCTAAAGTTTTGTGGGGGGTTTTTAATGGCAAAAGTTAGCAAGCAGCATACCAGTCAGGATCTTCTTTAAATAACCTGTGTAAAAACAGTTTGTAAAATAAAAAACACCTTCCTACCGATAATATAACGAGTCATTTGTCTACATACAAATGTCTTTATTTGTCACAAACATTTCAAATTGAATATAGTTTTAATGATTAGTATTTAACATTTACCTTTTGTACATTTCAGAATGACAATGAGTCTGTAGTATTGACCAACTTCACAGACTGTGTGGTGAAACACAAGGGTCTGGCGTGGAATCTCGCCTCCATACTAGTCACATTTCTCATGCATCACGTGGAACAGATATTCACAGTCCCCGCAGAGTTCCGGGAGAAGGTCGACAGTCGGATATGCGAGATAAGAGATGGGGTGGTGCCAGTCGTAGAAGGTAAGGGAGATCATTCTGTATTTATCCTTATTTAGTATAAGTATAACAAGTATAATTTGGTCTTAAAATGTTAACTGTAAAGAACATTATACTATAAGATTAAAATTACAGCTATTGGTAAACTTTTAACAACATCTACTTTAGAAAAATCAACATCTGAAAAGGTGCATTTAAAAATTATGACCCATTTGTTTAATCTTCTGCTGTAGACTCATATTGTGGTAATCTTTTATGACGGCAAACGAGGATATAAAATGGATGAGTCGGTGTGACAAGGTCATACATTACTGACGAGTCAAATTTAGTATATTAAGCAACAGTTCTCTCCCTTGCTTCTCTCAGCCTTTCAAAATTTTAAATTATTTTTGTTTAATGCATAATTGCAGCGTTTATAGGTTCTTTAAAACCAATAAAACAAAATAACATCCTATTTTATTCTGCACATTTTTATTTCAGAAACCGTATTCTGTAGACAGGTCTCAACCACGGAATATCAGCGACAAACAGAGGAGTGCACAAATCATGGTCTGGTACAGATGATGAACTCAATTGTAGACAATCCCTCCATGGCGCTGAAGGACAAGAAGCAACGTCTGCGTCAGTTCAGGAAATATCACCCTCACATATATGCCAAGCATTTCTCAGGGATGGTTTAGAATTTTGTGATATTGGATGTTACTGCCTGAGATTTTAATGGTGCTCCATTGCTTGTGGGAAATATTTGTGAGTGTATCTAGTGCTAGAAAGTACAAACTGTACATATAAGATGATATTGAAGATGAAATACAGTTTAAAATATAAAACTTATAATAAAAGAAGTGAAATGCGCCTATACATTCTAACATGCAAGCACTAACAAAGAATGTTCAGATGGTAATACAGAATGAGATATATGGAACAGATATACAGTTTAAATACATACTATGGTTATCATTTGTGTTTACATCTTCCATATTAGCTATATAATCTACAAATCAGATTTGTTAAAATGCAAGCATATTTATAGGAAATTATGTAGATTATATTATTTCTGTTATTAAATGAAGTCGAGACAATCTTGAGATTTAAGGACTTTCTTATTGTGACAGATGTGAGATATATTGGTAATTGTCTACTACTTTAATAATTATCAAACTTTATGTATTACATTGTGTTAAAAGATCATTCGCAGATATTTTCAACAAGCAATATATTTAGAATAGTGCAATAAATGTTAACTTGTCTCTGCATGTTGATTGTAAATATTGTGATAACTTACATGATAAATTATAAAATATATATAATCCGATTCAATTTGGTAGTTGTGTTTCCTTATTTGTAGCCATTTGGCTTCCTGTGAAATAAACTATTTACAGCAGGTAAGCATGTGCTATCAGTACTTGGTGGGCCTGTCTTGGAGATCAAGATCAAGGGCTCTAGGTTCCCAGTTTGGATACCATCAAGTCTTAATTACCAGTTTTTGTCTTGCATATATATTATAGGGGCTGTTCAATTAAACCATGACTGGGACCCCAGGTATGTTTTTATGGAATCGCCCTAGTATAAACCCACTGATATTGCTTTATATCAAAAACCACATTTTATGAATTAAATACATATTCGAGATCGACATGTTCATGAGGTGAAATTGCACAGTTTACTCGAGATCTCATCCGACCATGACTTTATATGGAAATAGGTATTCCATGTGATAACTGCAAAAAGCATAATACTCACACTCATAAAACTGCTCTTGGTATGGGGAGGAATCCTATTGTTATAGAGGTCAGCAGGTCAAAGATCAAGGTCAAAATGACCTTGTATGGAACCATGTATACTTTGCGATAATTTCAAAACCATATTTAAAGTCTTTATCATGACACCGCATATGCAAACGTGGAAATGTGGTTCCATCGTAAATGGAGTGTCTAATATAGAATTTGCAGCAAATCTGCAGTTCTGCAGGTAAAAAGGTTGTAGGCCCATTCTCCGTATTTATCTTGATGTAAATGGAGGATGAGCCTGGAACGTTCATTCCTGTAAGGCGCCAAATAACCTTTCATGTGTTGGTGCGCAATAAATAAGCTTAAAACCCAGTTCAAAATCATAACACCTACACTCATGAAACTTCTTAAGTATATTGCCCTTTGGGAGTGGTGAAACCCTATTGTTTTTGGGGTCAAAGGTCAAGGTCACTATGATCTTAAATGGAAATACACAATTTCAAACCCGTTACCCTGAAACATTATGGGTATATTGCCCTTGGGAAGAGGTGGAACCCGTTTTTGTTTGGAGTCGGTAGGTAAATAGTCCATGACCTGTGAATTCATGAGCCAGTATGTATTCCACCTGATACGATGAAAGCGTGTCGCCCATCCTCCTACACTTTATTTGTGCATTGACCTTGGTCAGAGGAGGAACCCTGTTTATTTTAACTACAAGAGATCTTTTTCTAAAATGATTTTCATGAAACTTCACAGGAATGTTGCTCTGATGTCTTGTTGATCCTAGCAAAATATCAGGTAGGCCGAAAATTCAAAATGGCCGCCACGTCTAAAAATAGATTTTTAAAAACAAGTTTGTAGCGACTACTTCTTGAAAACTATAAGTGATATTGATATGGGACTTTTCTAAAATGATCAGCATGACATGATGTGGGTCCTTGTCGAAAATATTTTTAATTCAACATTAAACATGGCTGCCAGCGGCTATCTTTGTTTACATAGCGTTACTCCTCTGAAACTACTTGACGGATAATCATGACAGATCACAGGAATATTGCTCTTGATGTCTAATTGATCCTAGCAAAATATCTGGTCGGCCGTAAATTTAAGATGGCCACCACGGCTAAAAATAGATAAATAAAAAACAAGTTTGTAGCGATTGCTTCTTGAAAACTATAAGTGATATTGATATGGGACTTTTTCTAAAATGATCAGCATGACATGACGTTGGTCCTTGTCAAAAATCATTTTGATTCGACATTAAACATGGCTGCAAGCGGCCATCTTTGTTTACATAGAGTTATATAGTAAAAACTTGTAGCGACTACTCTGAAACTTCTTGGCGGATTTTCATGAAACTTTACAGGAATGTAGCTCTTGATGCCTAGTTGATCCTAGCAAAATTTCATGTAGGCCGGAAATTCAAAATGGCCATCACGGCTAAAAATAGATTTTTAAAAAAGAAGTTTGTAGCAACTGCTTCTTGAAAACTATACGTGATATTAATATGGGACTTTTACTGAAATGATCAGCATGACATGGTGTTGGTCCTTGCCTAAAATCATTTTAATTCGACATTAAACATGACTGCCAGTCGCCATCTTTGTTTGTATAGAGTTATATAGAAAAAACTTGTAGCGACTACTCCTCTGAAACCATATCAATATCACTTACAGTTTTCATGATTCGACATTAAACATGGTTGCCAGGTGCCATCTTTGTTTATGTAGAGTTATAGATAGATACTTTTATTTCAAAATTCCAATAGGCTATAAAGCCCGTGAGGATACAAATACAAAGTATAACATGGTAGCAGTGCAGTAATTAGTACATATACATGTATATATATGAAAACGGTAAGTATATATTATATCACAATATAACTTTCATAAGCCATTATGCAATCATGTGTAATTGAGAAGGTGTTAACAACTGTACATAGAAATTTACAGATTATTTACAATTTCATTTATTCATATACACCCGCGTGCGTACTCGCGTTGTTCGAAAAAAAATACAGTTAAATTCTGTATAACAGTTAATTTCTTAATTTAAAAGCTTCATAAATAAATATACCTAATTTACGATTTTAACTTCATTTGTTGAGTTAATTAAATCTATAAATTTAATCATGTTAGGACGTTTCCACAAATATTTAGATATATATTGATTCCTTAACTCCGAAAATCGTTCACACTCTAATACAAAATGAAATTCATCTTTTAACACTCTATAAAGATCACACGTTCTCTCGTTAACAGGTATTCTAATAGGTTTAACCCATCTGCCAGATTCAATTTTTAATCTATGAGTTTTGTAATTGATTGACAACATTTGTACACACTTATATTTTCTAAATATGGCTGAATTTGAAAAATTGCAATACTGTTGTAGAAAACAGCTCTGCTTGAGCTCTGCAACCTATGATTTCAATTTTGAATAAAATGATCATTAAGTCTTTGTTTAATAACGGTAATAAATATCTTTTCATTTCCAACTCCTTCTTGGATCCATACATAATAAAAATCCTAGTGAAGCTAATAAATGTTTAACAAGTGATGCCCAGTTAACTTTTTGTGGATACAATATATATATAACAATGTTTTATATAAAAACTTGTAACGACTACTCTGAAACTACAGATTTTCACAGGAATGCTGATCTAGCTTTCAGAACCTGCCAGTAGAGCTTGAAGGTCATTGATCTCTTGTTCATATTTTACCTACAATCTTGAACATTAAAGAACTTTTAAAGCTTAAGACATACTGCACATATTGGCTTAATTCTCTCTCAGACTTTTCTGCTGTTAAACGACTTCTCAGAAATTGCTTGGCTAGTTTTGAAGAAAAAAAATGAGACCGGTCAATTTCTTTGTCAACATGACATCAACGATGATCACCATTATTATAAATAGTCAAAGCCTTAAATCATCTTCTCATGAACCGTTATACAGACTTTACATTTTTTTCTTAAATGGTCTCCAAACCCTGGACTATCAAAAGTTGTAAAAATGAAGTCTATGACGTCAACAATCTTAGAGGTTTAATAGTCTGCATTTAACACAAGCTTATGGTCATTTACCAAGTTTATTCAAATCGTAACACTGTGGTCAAAT
Source organism: Cyrtodaria siliqua (assembly GCA_037043455.1). Taxonomy (NCBI): domain Eukaryota; kingdom Metazoa; phylum Mollusca; class Bivalvia; order Adapedonta; family Hiatellidae; genus Cyrtodaria; species Cyrtodaria siliqua. The sequence continues at coordinate 46,383 of JAWPHD010004788.1, forward strand.
TTGGGCCCGTCCGGGGTAGGTCATTTGTTTTACTTAGACTTGTATAGGAAAAAGAGAAATTGTTCTTTGTAACCACAGGGCATATTCATGGTTCTCTACCAGGTTTGTTCAAATGTTGACCCTTGGGTAACATGCTTTGCATAGCCTTACTTAGGAAAATCTCTGAAAACACAGCCTCTTGCAGGTAGTATTAGCTTATGCTCCATGAAATTATGTTCAAATATTGACCCTGTGGTTAAATTTGGTCTTCCCCAGGGGTCACAGTTTTACAAAGTAATAACGGAAAATCTTTCTCCCTGTAACTGCAAGGGTGTGTTTCAGCTACGGCTAGCTTTCAGCTTATCAGAACGTTTAACATGATTCTAACATCCTCCTGAACGGGTGTGTTTCAGCTACGGCTAGCTTTCAGCTTATCAGAACGTTTAACATGATTCTAACATCCTCCTGAACGGGTATGTTTCAGCTACGGCTAGCTTTCAGCTTATCGGAACGTTTAACATGATTCTAACATCCTCCTGAACGGGTGTGTTTCAGCTACGGCTAGCTTTCAGCTTATCAGAACGTTTAACATGATTCTAACATCCTCCTGAACGGGTGTGTTTCAGCTACGGCTAGCTTTCAGCTTATCAGAACGTTTAACATGATTCTAACATCCTCCTGAACGGGTATGTTTCAGCTACGGCTAGCTTTCAGCTTATCAGAACGTTTAACATGATTCTAACATCCTCCTGAACGGGTGTGTTTCAGCTACGGCTAGCTTTCAGCTTATCGAAACGTTTAACATGATTCTAACATCCTCCTGAACGGGTGTGTTTCAGCTACGGCTAGCTTTCAGCTTATCAGAACGTTTAACATGATTCTAACATCCTCCTGAACGGGTGTGTTTCAGCTTATCGGAACGTTTAACATGATTCTAACATCCTCCTGAACGGGTGTGTTTCAGCTACGGCTAGCTTTCAGCTTATCAGAACGTTTAACATGATTCTAACATCCTCCTGAACAAGTTTGGTTGGTAAAGATCGAATAAAAAATGAAGGAACTGGACTGTTTTCAAAGCAACGTTTAGAATGTGTATCTAGTTTGATGGCCATAATTTTGCTGCGAAATGGCTGTTTTATAATTGTGTCCACACTTTCTTTTATGATCAAGATAAAAAAAATATGTTGGCTGGGTAGGTGGTGGTGGTGTGTGTGTGCGTGCGTGCGTGTGTGTGTGTTTTCCAGTGGGTGGTGGTATATGGTACATATTTGATCTAGCTGGTTTTCGAACTTGTTCAGGTTTTCATTAATATTAAAGTCTGTCCAAGTTTGGTAAAGATCAAATACAAAATGAAGATGCTAGTGTTTACAGGGCAGAACAGAGCATTATCTATAACTCGAGGGCCATAAAAGTCTAGTGTTACATGTTCAATCTAGCTGGTTTCCAAGTGTGTCCAAGCTTAACTTATTATAAACAATTTTGTCAAGTTTGGTAAAGCTCAAATAAAAAACAAAAGTGCTAGAGAGTTCACAAATAGAATATGGCATTTTCCAGTAAAACACGGACCATAACTCTGGTGCTACGAATCCGATCTAGCTGGATTTCGAACATTTAAATAAAGACTCTGACAGTCACGGTTTTGTAAAGATCAAATTAAAAATGAAGGTCCTATCGTGTTCACAAGGAAAAGTTAACAGACGGACGGAAAAATAAATCTTCTTTTCTTTTCTGAAACTGTAATGCTCATGATGTGGCGGGTGGAGAGAAATAATTGGTATAGGTAACCGTAAATCACTGTTTTACATACAATTGCATGAGAAAATGGTGGTATTTTGTTTCGGTTCATGATGCCCTCCTAATACATCTTGTGTATGAAACCAACATATTAAAACATAAAAGTAGGTTTTTCACTAGTTGTGTGTTGGTGTGTGTCTTTTCCCTTTCTACAAACAATGAATTATCAGCAAAGTTTTGCATTTAGTACAGCTAACTTATTAATTTGCCATTTTGCTTCATTAATTTCTTCATAAAAGTAAAGTTGGAAATATTATATACTTCTCTACCCTAGATAGTGTTCAATATACCAATGCTTTTCAAAGAGAAAACTTTACTCGGGCCTCAGTTTATATACCTGAGCTAATGGGTCATGTAGCGTGTTAGATCATGTTAGCAATAAACAAGCAGCTTTCCATGCCTTTTCAATGGGCAATTAGCGTTGGGAAATAGGTCCGTTAAAGACACATTTCGAGCCTATTCAATGGTCAATTAGCGTTGGGAAATAGGTCCGTTAAAGACACAATTCGAGGGGGGGGGGGGGGGGGGGGGGGGGGGGGGGGGGGGGGCGGGGGGGGAATTCATATGTATAGATGGACCCGTGTTAACAATTAATAGTTTTTGAATTTTTAGCGCAGTAAACTCTATTATCAGTTACTTCTCTGCCATGTTTTAGTAAATTTCAAATGCAAGAAAGTCATCAGGACATCAAAATTCAAAAATCGTTGTCATTTGTCAGTGTTTTTGATCACCTGCGCCGAAGGCTCAATGTGATGTTTTGGAATCACTCTTCGTCCGTCGTCCGTCCGTTGTCCGTCGTCGTTATCGTTTGCTTCTGACGACTTTTTCTCAAAAAACGCTTGTCGGAATTCAACCAAATCTTATATGAATTCGTTAAACTGGATTATTTAGGTTGCACCAACAGCTAAGGTCATTTGGCAAAATTCCAGCTTTTTATTGCTGGAGAGAGACCCCAGGTGCAAACCCGGGCATTTTTTCGTGCACGGGCGCGCACCTGAGTAGAACCACCGACGCTCCGCAAGCAAGCTGGATAGCTTGATACTCACATACTAAACAGTCCTGGCCCCATGGGGAATCGAACCCACAGCGGTGAGGGACATTTCGCAGAGAAATCATGCCAAAGTGTGTGGTTGAACAGTGTAGACAGTGGTTACCAAATCCGTATGGACAACCTCATATGGGCCATAGGTGGAGTGTTATTAATATATGGTGCAGTGAAATTATCACTTCTAGTTCGTGTGTTGTTTCTTTTCTGATATTAATAATAACAACAAGAGAATATAACAACAAGAGAATCGGTAGAACCGATGGATGCATCCCGAAAGTTACACAGAAAAAAGTAATGTTTAGTGTGAGTGCTTCCTTATTCAAAATGAATCCGTACGGAACTCTATTATGCTCCTGATAAGATTTTTCAAAAAAGGGAGATAATTAAAAAAAGTATTGAAGCTAGAGTTATGGTTCCTATGAACTGCACTCCGCCTCATTGTCCTAATCATTCACACGAACTTTAATCAAGCATACTTTCTGAGTTATGCTCCGACAAAAAGTGTGGCACACGGACGCACACACGGACGGACGGAAAAAGTGGCGACTATATGCTCCCCCATAATAAACAATCTAGTGTTTTTTGTTACAATATATTTTATATCAAAAACTAAGGTAATAATAAATGAAAAGAAAAAAACTGTGATGGGGCCTCAATATAATGTCTCTGTGGTAATCAGTCAGCGAGAAGTAAGCAGTTAAAAAGCATGCTATTCATGATTTTTCAACGACTACATTCAGTTGGGAAATGTGTCTTTAAAAGGCAAACAATGTGACATACATTAATTTTTGACAAATATGTCTACAAGCGATCTCATTTAACACAAGATGTTCATATGACCTTGGAATTGCAATGCCAAGTTCATCAACAAGTGTTACATCTATGATCAAGGTCCAGATTAACTTTTTCAAAAAAGTTTCGCAAAACTGTTTAGCTTGATGAATTATATAATTCTCAAAATATATGGGTACGGATGGCAATTTCTGAAAGAGAAATGGGATAAACACCTGTGCCTGGAATTCACCAACCATTCTTCAAACTATTCTTAGACTTGAGCTCAAGTACTGACAATTCGTTCACAAATATTTCCATGACCTTCAAAGATAAACAATCGTAAGAAGGTGCTATTTATTAGTATGCATCATATTTATACATAGCAGCTTGTTATGAACGTTTATTCTGTAAACTTATAGAACTATTTGTGATTGAAATTTGCATACTTGAGCTTAAGTCTAAGATTATTCTCAAGAATGGTTCGTGAATTCAAGGCCAGTGAGCTGCTGGGGAATGTTGTTTAATGCTCTTTTTGCCTCCCGCTCCCGCCAGGGATATTTTTAACGCCACCTCTTGTTCGTCTGTCCATCCGTACGTAACCATATATTCTTCTACACCACTGAACTTAATCCGTTATTTCAAACAAAGTTAGTGCATAACTTCCCCCACATGATAACGGCGAGCAAGAGCAACCATAGTTTGGCACCGCACCCAGGGATCCTCGGGCGGGGGATGGGGAGGGGTGTTCAAAAAAGTCAAATACACTAAAAAATCAACTGCACCGTCGTTTTCCCATGTTTTTACACATAACTATAGTTATATAATTATACTCGTATATGAAAATCAAACGATTTTATTATTTCAAACTCGTACGTCTGCCCAGGAGAGTAATTTGATTTCTGTTTAATTATGTTTCAAATAAAACGTTACGATGATGATGGTGCCCATGGGGATATATCACCGTGATGCCCATGGGGAAAGGCGCAAAAGGTCAAATACTACACTGTCATTTTTCCATGTTTTCACATACTTGGTATATATACTCATCTATGAAAGACAAACAATAAAGGATTTTATTATTTCAAACTCAGAACACTGCCCGGTGGTGGTGTGTGTGTGTGTGTCTGTGATGGTATTACACAGTACATTTTGCTCCATCGATACCTGTGTGACTCTGAGTTTGGGTCAAACGTTCAATTACACAAACACTATTTTTATTGTACGCGCTTGCAGTGTCCTGCATACAGAATAACATACATAGTACTATATCAAAGTACAATCAACACAAACAGTGCTGACCCTAAATTTGGATGCATGGTTAAAGGGGTAAACACCTATTTGTTTACCATATTGACCTGCGTGGCGATTTGCGATGGCGCGCCGTCGAATTGGTTTTAGTTTAAACATATTTATTTTACATCGATTGCGAAACAAGTTATTGCAACTCTCGATGGCTTCCTGGGTAGAACCAGTACTAAGCAATGTGGATTAATTATCTTGCTCATGGATAAATAACGTGGCCGCGGCGAGGATCGAACCCACGACCTCTCGATCTGACGTTCGGCGCTCTACCACTGGACCACGTACTCCGTCGAATTGGTTCTATTGAATATGAATACTTTAGGGAACAAGGGAACATTGGGAAATAATGTTGAGGAACAAAGCAAATATTTATAGGGAACAAAGGAACATCGTTTCATATTTTAGGGAACAATGGAACATGTGACCCCATAAGAGGGCCTCAATAGCTATTGCACAAAATCAATTCTGATTATCACGACAGTACGCTTTTAAATTAAAGCTTTAAAGGGACACATGGCAATCTTGATTTTTTAAAAACTAGAGGCGTCCTGTTAGTTTTTTTTTACATAAATTGCATTTGTTCAATCATTAATTTTAATTATCAGAATTGTATTAAGCCATTTGTTTTTGCATATTATTATTTTTTTTATATTATTGCACCAGTAATATATTAAAACTTGTAGTATAATAAGACGAAATAGTGAATACTTAAAATTTGATGTATTTAAATGTAACAAGTGTAAAAGTAAAACTGATACTGGGTATATACATCGAGACACCCATTTCAAACACTTCAAGATTGCCGTGTGTACCTATGCATATGGTATGGCTCTACCTGCGCACGGGACCGACTGCTTAACACCCCCTCCAACCGAAGGATGGCATACTTGCCCAATAAGGTTCTGACGAGCGCGTTTGAACAACCCGGGGATCAACCTGGGCCCTCTGGTTTGATAGTCAAGTATCCACTCTGCCGACGCAGCTCAGAGAGCATATATATCTATGTGTAGGAGCATTTGAGGCTCCCTCAACAATAATTTGACATGGGGATGAGAGTATTCCCCCGCACCAATAGATTGTCAAATTATGTATCTCCACCCCCACATCACTCCCACCCCATCTTTATTTCGGACAGGATCCTTATAAATACGTATAACGGGCCCTGTTTCGGGAAAAGGTACTGTCAAACGGCGTGACTTAGGCAATTGATATACTGGTAAGCACATAAAAAGCAGAATGAACAGGTTGTAGTCAAAATTCGTTTCTATACTGACACACCTGAAGAACATTATCTATTTAAAGCGTAATGTTCAGTAAATCCCATTCCTCCTCCGTAATCCCAAAATATACTTAAAATCCAAACTTGTTTAATCAGGGGATGCAATAATAGAACGTTATAATAGTGCTCTCCCTTGTTACTAAGGTTCGGGTTAGTAACGACTGCAACAAATCTGGATGATTTGATTGGCTGCACCTAGGCACGTGGTATCTTCAGTGACGTCTCCATGTTTGTCTGACAACCCTCTCTTTTAGATTCAGAGGGAAAAGTTGTTCCCATTTCAAGATCCTGTGTTGATAAACATTTTAAAGGTAAGAATTGTCAATTATATATAATGTTCTTAGTATCTATTGTTTAAAGCTCCATCGGGTTCAGTATTTCAGGTTTAAAATAAGAAGTTAGACCTGTTGACATTTTCGTGATCAATTTCTGACGCAGTGAGATTTAAATGTAGCAATGCAAATAAATCAGGTCCTAAGGCAATATGTCTAGCATTGTTATTTGCGTTGGTGGAAATGTTGAAGTCGTTGACATTTATAATCGGAAGAATAGTCTATTTGTGAATCTGATGTTCTTTTTAATTGAAGTTCTTTATAAGTTTCTTCACTCTTTATAAGTTTCTTGACCCTGAATCTGAGTTTCTGTCCTTTTCTTTTGCCTGTTTGATCGACCTGTTAGTTTGTGTAAAGGCCTATATGGCTTAGAAAGAGTTAATTTGTAAATTGTTATAACGCCACCTGCAAATGCCAATTATAGTCCAAGTCAAAGACAGACTGAGGCAGTTTTGATAGAATTATGAGCAGGCCTCATTTGTTGAGGAAGGTTTGTGAATCACGTTCAACACAATACTTTCTGTTTTGTTTAACATGCCCAGAAGTGTACAACATTGATATCATGACTAAGCACGTATTCGGAGCATTCTCTAGCATAATAAACAACCTTTTTTTATATTTGATATGCACAGCCTAATGCCAGGTTGTATTTAAAATTGTTATGTTACGTTGAGGCTTGAATTATGAAACGCTATGAATTTTAGATCTATATACTCAAGTATCACTCAATGCATGCAGATCAATGGCTTTACATGTGCTTTGAAAGATCTAGGCCTATCGCCTCCAGATCATAGTACATTTATTTCTGTACCATTGTCCATATTAGGTATATGTAATATATACTGCATTTGAAAACCCAGAACATGAACCCGCCAGGAATTAAAAGTTGGACCTCCAAGTCAAGAGAAGTGTGTTAACCATTTGGTCACTGCCACTTCTTACTGTCATTGTATGTCAGACTATTTTCTTTGTTATATCTTATAATGATAAATCTCTGCTGGATGATATGCACAGATCAATATATCCTCCCAACACCTGAATGGGGGTAGAGAGTGGGGTTGGTGGTAGGGGATGGGGATGTATACCCAAGGGAATTAGACATAAGGTACAAATTTAATTGGTCTTATTCCCATCCCTAGGAACAACACAGATGTCCAGCTGCTTCCCCAGGCTTGGAGTAATTATCAATATAAAAATCTCCGTTTTGGTTAGTTTATACCCCACAACAAGAGGGAGGTGTGGTAGGGGATGGGGATTGTGTCTGTGAGGTGGGGGTGGGGGCGGTGAGTAAGGTAGCCCATAACAAATGATTCAATCACTCTATAAATTCTGCAACACCCTTCTTAAAAGCTCATGAATGGCTGCAAATCTATTTATTGTTAAAGGGATACAGCAATTGTGAAGTATATGTATCAAGGAGAAAATAAATTATTTAAGCAATGTGAGCAAGAATTAGTAAATTTCAAAAACTATCTAATAGGTAAGTTAATTAAAGTAATAACCCACATAATGACACACACACCATTTCATAAACATTGATTTTATTATTTAAAAAGTTACTTAAACAATCTATTCATTTACACGCACACACATATATTAAATTTACCATAAGCACTAAGTCTCCTGCTTAGAATTAATGATTTAATTGTAGGTTGTATTCTTTATATCCAAATTGTTTTGTTAGTGTTGCACCTTAATCCATAGTTTATGTTTAACCATTATTTTATGCTCAAATGAACTTTCATTGGTTGCGATAAGTCAGAGCAAGTTCAATGGAACAAAGGCCACCCACTTCCTTAATTTATCAGTCAATTATTTTTATAGTTTCAAATGACTATGCCAACTATTTTTGACATTCAGGTCGTCCATGTCTATTGCTGTGAAATTGATAGAGGGAACGAATAAGTATGTTAAGGGTCAGTTGAATGCAATAAATACACCGTTTAATATTTTTATTGGTCTTTTAATTTATTAAATTTGTAGTTATCGTTGGAGTTTTATTGTTTTTGTGGTTGTATTTATTATTATTATTACATAAAATGTTTATATTTTTACTAGTATTACGATCAAATGTTGTCTGCTTACATTGTGCGCTTCTCAAAGACGTGTCCACATATTACTTATCTTCAGTTTATTATTGACCAACATGAGCTTTTAATTTTCTGAAACAATGCAGGTTCTAAGGGAATTAAAATCTATTCTTACCATGGAATGCGTCATTAATATTGATCATTTTCATTACCATGGTAACTGTTGTGAGTAATTGTTTAGATTTAATACATGCTTGTTCCTGGAAACTTCCATGCTTGTGCCACTGATTAATTAAATTATTGCACGGTAGAAATATATTATATTTAGCTCTGTATCGTTAGAATGTTTTTCAATTCCTTCTAACTTCTTGATTCAATAAAATATGAAATCTTGAAAGACGTTATCTTAATTCTTTCTTTGCTTTAAATTAATGCATTTCACCAACCTCAAAGCACTTCAAAACTCCCATAATTTGGATTTAATACACAGAGTTGGAATATTTTAATTTGACAGAAATAAAAAATGTATTTCTGGCAGAGGCAGGGTAATATTTAATATGGTTTATGTGGTAATTTATAATTTAAAATTTACTTGTCTGAAAACGATGGCCCATTACAGTAATTTTGGAATGGTGTTTTACGTCTTTTTCTTTTAGCACATGTTAGGTCATATCTGACTCAAAGTTGTTTTTGTGGTAGAGGCAAACCGCCCCATTTCTCCTGGGTAGAACCAGTACTGTAATACCTCACACCATCAGTTCTATGGAGACTGAAAGGTTCTGTACGTTCTGTTCTTAGGAATATTTATTGATCTGTATATATTATTAAGGTGTCAGGGAATCATAATAAATTGGTACTTTTCCACTTCCATGGACTTACAGAATGGGTCAATATTTCGTACAGTAATTGAGGTGATCCCATACTATTTAATAAAATTCTGTTCAAATATTATGTTAGAATTTAGTATCAAACAGTGGTCAGCCATTTTCTTTGCTGTAAGTTTATTACATACATTTTGCTTACTAGTAAGGTCAACGTTCTTCTTGCAGTTGTAATATATATGCAATGCCTATAAGTTTTATGCCCCAAACTAAGGCCTAAATTAAAATATTGTTTGTTTGCAGTTTGCGACCGACCCACGGTAAATCCGCCGACCGAAACAATTTTTTTAAAATATTTTTATTTTTTTTTCAAGTTTTTTTGTTTCTTTTTTCTTGCATGTTCTGTTAATATTTAACTAAACCCTTTTTAAAAAAAAAACTATGGATAATACTAGTGAAGCACACGATATTTGCATGCCGTCGATGGGCATGCGTTAATAATAAAAATGTTAAAAAAAAAAAAATATATCCCTACCTACCGACCCACCCCTAAAAGCCATGGGTCGGAAACTGCAAACAAACAATTTTTTAATGGTGGCCTAAAGTGCTGCTGATGTTTTACTATGAGTAATAAAGAGATATTTTATAAAACATGTACATTATCAGAATATAATGCTTGGATCTAGTTAGATTAGAAAGAAGATTTATTCACTAGATGGGATTGTGAGGATCAATATGAATGGAAATAAAATGGATTTTGTCTATCTTTTTTTTTTGAAGAAGAAAAAGAAACATAGCATGGGATCACTTTTTGGACAAATGCGCAAAAGGAATTTTTCTATGTTAAAATTTTGATGAAAGTTAATTTGAAGGTTTATATCGCAAAAACCATCAAAAGTATTGCTTTGAAAGTCAGTGTGAACATTAACTGGTACAGCTTAACCCGTGGACCCCCACTACACAGCATCAACATTAAAGACAAACAAAAATCACTGGCAATTTATTTGGGGCTAAAGTTTATTTATAGGTTTGAACATCTATCTCTGGACGAAATGTGTGTTCCCTTAAATGTATGTTCACTTAGCCTACACTTGCACCTCTCCCCCTACAACCCCACCTTCCTTGTGAATAAAGAAGTACCAGATAGATGAGACAGGCCATGGCAGTGGCTTTGTTACAGATTCCTTGGCAACTGGAACACTGTTAAGACACAGACATATGTTTTGCTATTGAAAATGCATAATTTACAAGATCTCAGTCAATAAATCCTACTGCAGGCATGTTTTACAAGATGGCTACAAATCTATCTACATACCCTTGATTAAAAATTAATTCTGGCGGACATTTTTTTATTGATTGATTAACTAAGTTAAAGCACACACACAATTCATGTTAATGCCTGCGCACATTTCTAATCATTTAATCCATCTTAACATTTGAATAACCCCATTGTTTAAATCTTACACAGTGACAGAAATACAGTATGAATTCTATTATCTAAGCATTAAAGTATTAGTATGTATTTGACTAATGTATCAGTTATTATTTTCAAGACCTAATTAATATTCTTTGTTTTGATAATGTGACTTCATAATTAGGTATAGGCTAGCTATCATGTGACCTGAATATATTGATCCGGAACATCTGTTTTTCACTTTCAATTCATACTCAACTATTGCAATTGTAAATTCTAATATGTTTACTGGTAACAAAACTAAATTTTAAAGGGACACACAGCAATCAAGTTTTGATACTGGATCAATTGAGCGCTAATTTTAATGCTTGATAAAATTACTTCAGATTGCCATGTGTCCCTTTAATTGTAGGAAGAAACGGCAAACTTGTTATTTTTTTTAATGATTTAGAATTTATAATCTGTAATTAAAAACAGAAGTCAGCTATTGGGGAGGATAAGAAATGTGACTTTGACTTTTTAACAAAAAATATCAATTAATTAAAAAAGAAACAGGGAGAAGAAATAAACGTTAAAAAAAGAAAACAAACTGAATAAGGTGTGCTGAAAAAGTTATCTTACCTTCTTTTTTTTTTAAAATGCCCCTACAATAGACTATTATTACCTGTTACCAGTTTTGAAGGTCATTTAAGGGGCGGTACATATTGATGAAATGTATATCTGTGATGAAAAAATAAACAATTTGGTACATGATGGAATCCATAAATGGAAACTCTTGAAACAGTAAATGGAATTTTGTTTGCATATATTCATACAGTTGATCGGCCATATATAGCTGTTATTCAGGCGATAATTTATTATCGCACGGTGGAAAAAGTTATTGCCAAGTCTAACACAATCGAGCTTTTAAAATATAATAGTCTGAATAGCTTAGTCAATAATAACCGATTTCATTTACACACATTCAATACCTGTACATACACATGGGTTATTGAATAGCCTAGTTTGACAGGGCTTGGTTGCCCTGGACCACAAACTAAACAATATCGCCAAACAGATTAAGTGTCTGCTTTATACACCTTGGATATTTATATTTATATCAGAACTGTGCTTAATCGGGATATGATATAAGGTTATTTTACTCCATAAAAGTAAGTATTTATTATTATATTTATGTATATTTCTTTTAAAATGTTTGTATTAATTTGTTGAAATTAATATGAAGTTAACTAGCCGTATGATTGATTTGTTTTGTTATTTATAATTACAGTTATTGTTATTCATTCTGTTAAATGTTATTTCATGTAATCTCATTTCAAATTATGAATTCTTTTTAAACTTTAATAATTAAAGCAATGGTAATAGTTTTGAGAAAAGTGTTTTTTAATTAAACCATTTTGAACATTCAATTTGTTCAGGAATATTCTTTTCAGTATATAAAAGTGCATAAAACATGAGTACCAATAATTGGACAAGTACCTGCTTGTATTAAACATTTATAAGACATCTCTAAAGATCGATATGTTGGCTAGTATTAAACACATTTGCAAGGTATTTATGAAGGTTGATAAATATTGATTGATATTTGACATTATTCTTTAGAAGTCTAACACTTGAAATTGATATTGGTTTTGTCCATGGTTTGACAATAAAATCATGAAATTGACATCAAAATTTACACATCTTACTGTTCTAGGTTATCATTTGACCCAGGACTTGAGGTTTTCTATAACATATGCCCAAATTAGTAAAATATTCAATTAAACGTCAAGCAATCTGATTATTTAATTATGGAAATAGCCTATGTTTTAATTAAAACATAGGTGTGGTGCGTATTTGTCCATTTTAACAAGTTATTTTAATCAATAGTTGAATTGAAATGTCTCCACATTGATAAAATTAATAGGAATTAACTTCCAACTGAAGAAACTCTTGTGCTTTTTAATTTATTACTTAATTCCCTGAGCATTTTTTCCTTTGGGAAACTGTCTAGTTTCTTAAATCCAACAATTTCACAACAAAGCAATCCTTACAAAGAAATCGATACCCTGTCGATTATTGGTTGTTAAATGAGCCCCATTTGCTTAGAGAGGAAACAGGTACAACAGCATTTATTGCTGAGTTATTGATAAATAATCCCCGGGATATTGACAAACTCTTCCCATACAATTTTCATTACGCTTAATCATTATTGATTTCTGCTATCAAAACTGTTTATTGCAGATTTGTGGTCTGCTTTCACTGTTGTAGCAAAGCGGCCATGACCTCTACAAATTCTGATGTTTGTTGTTATTTTAACGCGAATTCCCATCGATTCATTAAATAAAGATGTTTTACATATAAGTCAGGTTTATAATTTATTAACTTTGGTCACTCAAAGTGTATATTTTCTCGATTGTCTGACAACATTATGATGGAAACCATCTTGAGAGATAACGATGTTTATGTATCGCTATCAGGGTAGCGTTGACTTTGGCAAAATGTGTAATAATACAGTTGAGATAAGTGTGCACTTCACATTTTATATTGTGGAATGTTCTGCTCTCCAGCCAATTTATATATTTACTTCAAGGGTTCAGCGCAACACCGTTGTATCTTCGTTTTTTATTTATATATTGTTATAACAGTGTTGAGTTGAATCCTTAAATTATGTATATATTATATAGTTATCTACCTGTCATTATATTTATTACCCAAAGTAATTGAGTTAAGTAAATAAGCTAAGTAAGTTAGAATTTTTTATTTTTAAAGAATCTAACCCTACAAATATCAGCAAAATTATACTACAAAATTGTTTATTAAAACTCTATCCAGGTGTTCAGGTAATATAATAATCAATATGTGCCGATTAAAGTATAGGTTTATTCACGGGTTCTTAAAATACCTGTGATTAAATATGCGTAAAATGAATTATGAGTTTGATCTGGCTGGTAAAAGTCATTTAAATTGTGTCTTTAGAGTTTAGATTTTCAAAATATGTAAAGTTACCGTATAATCCCTAATAAACGCCCATGGGAGCATAATATTTTTGAAAATGGGGGCATTTATTTGAGACCAAAAACACATAATTTAACTTTTAAATCAGACATTATTTAATGATTTTCTTTACCAAGAAAACCTGTCTGCATGTCAATCAGTCAATTAATGCATCAGATTTTAAGTTTTCTAATGATTTTGTGCATTCCATTGTGAATAAAACAGATTAACTTGCATCTTTTGGTAAGTTTAAAAAATATATTTCTGGGTGGGGAGTGGGGTGCGTTTATTAGGGGAGGGGCGTTTATTAAGGATTAAACGGTAGCTAGTTATATATATTTACCTCGTCGTCAGCAGGTTTAGAAACAATGTACATCTGTTGTAATATTTGCCTGTTGATGGTGAGATAGGTTCTTTAAAGAGTGTCCAGTTGGCAAAGCCAGTCTTCCTCAGTGGTCAGCATAGTAGACTTCATGTCTCTTTGGTGTTGCTGGGTTTTCCGGGCGTGTTCTTCCTGAAATTTGATGAATTATGGTGTATTTTCAGAATGTTTTAGTTGTTAAATCCAATAATAAAAATGGTGGACCCAGAGGTCTGTCCCCTAAAATCCGGAAAATATAGGTTAAAGCTATATACATGGTGGATTTTAGTGCGGTTGAGCTGATGTATATTCTGTTTTTTTATTAATTTAAGAAAGATTTATTTAACCATAACTAGTAAAATAACACTGTATATTATTTCCAATCTATTTTCAGGGATTTAGGTGAATTCAGGGAACCATGGTTTACAATTATACTAAACCACGGGGGCCTATCGCTGCTATGTACAGCAGCCCTGGCCCCTGCTATGCTTTGCCAGGACTAGTAGGACAGAAAACTCATGACCCCAGAAGTGAACATAATAAAGGACCCGCTTTCCCATTTGGTGTTCGTCATGGTAAATTTAAGGATGACTGCAGTCCCGGTCCCTGCTATTACCCCAGTCCCAAGTATTCCCGAGAAGGCCCCGATGGCACACCCCACTATTCATTGTATTCTCGTCAGAAGGATGGCCAGCAGTTTAAAACTCCCGGACCTGGTGCATATTCCCCTGAGACGTCAGGCCCCACGGCCCATTTCAGACATCCAACGTTCTTGTTTGGAATCCGTCACAGAAACAGGAGGACAGATAACACTCCAGGTAAATGCTTTTTTTATAAATTTGTGTGGATTTTGATCTGTCACTTTAAGATTTAGGAGTTCGTCATGCATGCAGTTCAAAGGCGAAACATACAGAATGCAGCATAGACACATGTCATAGTTTGACATTTCCGCAATGTCGACTACCGTATTTCTGTAATAGTACACCTGGGCGCTATGCAAAATGCAAAGAGGGTGCTCTTATAAAATGAACATATATATATGCAAAATGCCATAAAAGAAGTTTTTTTGGGGTGACTTTTGAATACAAAAGATTGGGACATGTATTGAATTTTTAAGATCTTTTCTTTATTTATTATTTTCTTTATTTTTTTAATTACTTTTTTTAATGGTAATGGGGAAACTACTATTAGGGGCTGTGCTCTTATTAGGGGAAATACGTTAAATATTCTGTTGTTGCAAAGATGACAACGAGCTTCAATATGTTCTGTATTCACCCAGGAGCCCCATGTTTCATTCAGTTGGGCTATTGAGGGACACATGGCAATCTTGAAGTTTTTATCAAACATTGCAATTAGCCTCTGAATTTATTAGTCCAATGTATCATTTTGACTTCCAACCTGCTTGCATATATTTTGATTGTAATACAATTTCGAATTTTCAACTTTTCTTTGTTATTTTACCATAGGTTTGAATACATTATTGCTGAAATATAATCAAAACTCAGTAATATGCAAAAATTATTTGCTTTATACTATTCTGATAATTAATATTAATGACTGAAAAAGTGCAATTTATTTAGAAAAAACTAATTGGACACCACAAGTTTTATAAAATCAAGATTGCCATGTGTCCCTTTAAAGGGACACACGGCAATCTTGAAATATTTGAAATGGGTGTCTCGATGTATATATCCAGTATCATTTTTACTTTTACCTTGGTGACATTTAAATAAATAAAATTTCAAGTATTTACTATTTCGTCTTATTATGCTATTAGTTTTAATATATTACTGGTGCAATAATATCAAAAATTAATAATATGCAAGAACAAGTGGCTTAATACAATTCCTATAATTAACATTAATGATTGAACAAATGCAATTTATGTAGAGAAACTAACGGGACGCCACTAGTTTTTAAAAAATCAAGATTGCCATGTGTCCCTTTAATGAAAAAGTTTGGACTGGAAAACTGAAAGCTTATAATCATTTGTACTACTATATATAATTTACCATTAATTTTTTTGATCACATAAATTTTTAAGTAATATATTCTTTAAGCAACATATGTGTTATTAGTATGATTTTATTACAAACCACGCTGAGTTTTTGACAAGAAAAAAAAAGGCATTTCAAAACAATTTTAATGATCTGTTAGTATTGCAATCAACCTTGCTATGACGAAAAGTGAACTAGCTACGCGCCTGATAACAGACCTACTTTGGTGCATTTGCACATTGTCGATGAAACTGAAGCAAATCTTGATGTTTTGTTTGTATTTGGGTTGACGGCCATGCTTTTTCGAGATTGCCTCCTGTCCCTTTAAATTTATTTCAATATTAGGTATTACGTAATTTATCTACACCTCATTACTTGTATGCATTTGCATTTTCAGTACTCACAATTATTAGCAACTTGTGTTTCTTAAGTGGAATATTAACAAAATAGAAACCCAACTGTAGTGACCATATGGAGGGAATGTTGGGTTTTTATTTTGTTAAAATTCCACAAAATAAATACTGACTTAATGGTTAACCTACTTTTCAACAATAAAATGATCGATGACATTGATATGCAAATGAGCTGGCCCGCGAGTGCAGTGAACTGTTGTATTATGACGCGCAATGTGCCTTGGACACCTAATACAATAGCGATCAGGCTGAATAAAATAGACACATAATCCACGTGCATAATCAGACTTTTAATGAAATAAGTTTAGAAATTAATAAATTATATGTGTGGTTCCGGTTTCCTGACCGACCCTGTTTTTAAAGGTCAACCCTGAACATTTTTGAAAAAAGTGAATTCAAATTAAGTTAAATTCTATCTGTTCTGTACTACGCTCCCTAGTCAGCGGACATATTTACCACTTCGTTTCAAATACGAGATGTTAGAATATTACGTAGTAATTTATAACTGATGCAAAGGAGAGTATCTGTTCTGTACCTGATATCAACAAATATATATTCAGTGTAGTTTGTACGTTTTAAGACTTTTGAGAGAGAAAAAACACGCAAATATAAAATACAATATTTTTTAGAAAACAAAATATTTTCCCTACCTACCGACCCTATTTGTATTTTTTAGCATGTAAAAGGAACCACACATATAATTTTATTTGGCCTTATACACAATTTGTGAAAATCTGATTGGATTGAAAAGTAGGTTTAAAAAACACTAAATAACTGTTGACATGCTTCTAAATTTCAGCACCAAATAACTATAGCTTACCATTCATGGTTGGCAAAACTGTTCAGAGCAGTAAAAAACAGGCTCCCTGCTATTCGCTGACAGGAAGGTCAAATGTGGGCGCTTTCTGTGAAGATTTAGCCAAGGTTTGTTTATCTTAGAGCACCCCTTATCCTTTCCCATATCCTTGACAACATATCAAAGTATTGTTTGTTTTATTGTTTCCAAAAAAAACAACACTGCACAACATTCGATGGCATTTATGAAACCATGCAAACTTGACATTTTATCAGTGAATCACTAAATAGATTTTAAAAAAAATCTTATTAGGATTATTGAATAAGTAAAAAATTAAGTACTTATAATAAGGATTTTAATTTTTTTTATTTATTTATTTTGATTTCTAATAACATATTTTTTTATTTGTTTATTTTGATTTCTAATAATATATTTTTTTATTTGTTTATTTTGATTTCTAATAATATATTTTTTTATTTATTTGTTTTGATTTCTAATAATATATTTTCTTATTTATTTATTTTGGTTTCTAATAATATATTTATTTATTTATTTATTTTGGTTTCTAATAATATATTTTTTTATTTATTAAATACTTTTAATAGGATTTGTTAATTTACCTGATAAATTTGCAAGTTCCTGTGACGAAACCTTATCTCAAAGGCTCCAAGCTTAAGAAAGCATTGAAGGTGCTGTTTTAGGAACAATGTGTAAGACATTATGGGGCCACGGTTCAACCATCCCTACAAAAGAACACAAAAAAACAACAACAAAACAAACTTCATCATGGATACATACATATCCAAATGGAAACAACAAAAAAAACAATATTTTGAAGATTTGTTGTCTGATGTTTTTCTCACTTTTCGTTAAAAAATCTTACACCGTTATTGGTATATTTGTTTTCAGCACCAAATAACTACAGTTTGCCATTTATGCTCGGTAAAACTATTCAAAGCAGTAAAAAGCAGGCACCTTGCTACTCTTTAACGGGGCGATCTAAAGTAGGAGCATTTAGTGAAGACTTAGCGAAGGTATGTTGATCAGATTACGGCCATGTAGTTTGTTCATGCGTGACTGATTGTGTGTGTGAATACTCACAATTTTCATTGCGTTGCTGTTTAATAATATCATAATAATAATCATTAGTTCACGCGTTTCATCATTGTTTCAACTTAGTTTTCAATATATTCTGTTAAGATTACAGTTTTATTCAATATTTGATAGCATATAAAAATTGTGAAAAAAATAGAGCACATCGCCCGTCGCAAATATCCACTCTGCGCTGTCATCTAAACATCCTTCTAACCATCCTTCCGAGGCAACCACAGTGTCAAATATGAACACCCCTCTTCACCTGGCATAGATTTAAGGAGTTCAGGTCACCAGGAAACTAAGAATGCATAGAAATTTCATTAACACTATTGAAAAATGTGGTTGTAACGTTCATTTGGTGAATTTGTCCTTTTGAGCTTGACCTCTGGCTCCAGGGTTCAGACTCTGGTTCCGAAACCTTCATTGTCATTTACAAATCCTAGACAAGACTATGCCAGGTATGAACACTTCAACAACTGATGTAGTAGGAGTTTAGATTACTAGCTTAAACTGACTGACGGATAGATAGATGAATGAATGGGACCAAACGCAGTACCAATATATCCACGTTTTCTTCGAAAAGTGTGCATGTTCATATATCAATTAGCGTTATTAACACAATGCAACTTTGCCTGTTTGAACTGTGTTCCTGTTTGATTTTTTTTAGTAAACTATCTTCATTTTATTAAATTCACACAATATTAAAATTTATTGATAAGAATTGGAAAAGCATTAATATGGTTAAGAAAAACAATTTTGAGCAATCTTCTACTGTTACTACTTTATATTTCTTGTTTTTGTAATCTTTATACATTGTGTGATGTTGTTGCTTATCTGCTGTTCATGTTTTCCATGACCATTGTTCTAACATTTGCATGGCTGACACACAAGGATTACTTTAAGGCATACATGTACACTCTACTTTCAATTTTATTTTCTGTAATTCGCTCTAAGAATTTGTGAAATGCCAGACAAGCTAGTGCGATGATGGCACATTGCGTGTAATCAGTCGTCATCCGTTGACATCATTGTATAGCATTTTCTTGTTTATGACACTTAAAAACAAACTTAGGAATATTCTCCAAATTTGGGTTGAGGGTGTGATTTTGTAGCATTAATATCTTGGAACATTTCAACAATGAGCAAAATCAACATATTTCCCCTGATTAATTAAACAAAGTGAATATCGGCTTCTAGTAATTGTCATCTGGCTGTTACCAAATTTGGTATGAATGTTTGTACCATAAAAGTGTAAGATGAGTTTTGAAATGGGCATAATTGACTCACATACTTTGAAAGTGTCTTTCCTTAAAATGAATAATAAGCATTCACATGAGGACATTTATTAAGTTGGCAATAATAAGAGCTTAAATACTGTTGAAAATGGTGTTGATATTCGAGATTAATTCAACAACATTTTTGCCATTCTGCCAACATGACCTCAGGTTTCTCTGCTCATGCAAAATGCCAAAAATGCTATGGGCTGCTAAGACACATTTGGTTATTAAACTAGCCATTGCATAAATGTTATTGAAGAAAATCATAGTCGATTTGTGTCACTTATTAAAGAATGTGTTCCTTAATCGTATGCTTAGTGTGATGTAATAACAAACCATTATTTCACCATTGGACTAATGAAACATATAATATGCAGTCATGTATCGTGACAGATCTGAGTTCTTTTGTTTACAATTGCGCAAAGCAATTATCTGATATTGAGTTTGGTAAGAGCTCAGTGAACTAACCCTGGGTGCTCTATTTGTGTAGCAACTTGTTGCGTACAGGTTGTAGACCTACCCTGTCTGACATAGGCTTGAACCCTGCTTGTGGAATAATTAAAAGCACTTTGGCATAGGCTTGAACCCTGCTTGTGGAATAATTAAAAGCACATTGGCATAGGCTGGAACTATGCTTGTGGAATATTTAAAGGCACGTAATAGTTCAATATTTAAACCTTATGCCGACAACTAATTTTCTATTGTGTTTGACAATACAGACCCCAGGTCCCGGAACTTACGAAAAGGCAGATCCCTCGGTGAACAAGGACAGGTCTCCCCACTACAGTATGACCAGTAGAAACGTGATGCCAGGAGACACTACCCAGAAACCCGGCCCCGGAGCTCACTCACCTGAAACCGTAAGTCACCTCCTCCTTTATGCAGTGTGAAGTGCAATATATAAGTCACAGGAACAAATGGTCGCTAGCTTTTTTTCCCATTTACCCTTATATAGTATTTTATCTCAGAAGTACTTGGAAATACTCATTTTACTCTTACTCGGTTTCTGTGTTATATTTCCTTAAGAAGAGTCGGTTATTGGAAATCATAATACTTATCTGAGGTGATGGCACCACAAGTCGGGTGGGTGGGTGGTGAGGGTTGTCAAAGCAAGACTGTTGTATCTTATTCTTTGTTTTATATATAGTTAGAACAGTTTTGTGTTTACCCCATGAAGTTTGTATCTTTAGATAGGAAATGATGCAGGATATATAATACCTGGTATTGAAAATAATAATTAGCTACTTATACTTAAAAAACTAACTCGAAAATATATATATGGCAGATCTCTTTATAAATCTCCTAAACAGAATGAAATCCGGCCAAGTTTATTGATTTTTCTTTGATGACTAATGAGCTTGAATGTCTTCATACTTAATTAGTTTGTCAATATAAGTAAGCAATAATCAATAGGAAAAAACACACAATGTTAAGCTGTAAATTGTAACGCAGTTATTAGCCCTAAGCAAGACATACCTGGATGCTTAATGCTTTCTGAATCAGCAGCTCTTGGTTGTAACAGTCAGTGATACAGAGCTTTTCTATTAAACTTGACATACAGAAACATACAGAATGGTGTTTGGTTATAAATGGCTACGTCTGTGATAGAGTTAAATCCGAGTACATATTCCGAGTATTTCTGCAATGTTTGACACAAATTAGACTAGTGCTTAGCCTCATTGCTTCTTTCGCCCAATTCACTTTGGGAGTTTGCTACTAATTTTGTTTGGCAATTATATTTTTAAGCCAACTTTTCACTAACATTTGCTTGTACCTATAGCTGCATTTTTAGACGATTCACTAACATTGATGTTTGCTAACCTTATTTTACAGCTCTTTTCATTTACCCACATCTCATATATCATTTAAACAGTGTTCACCATGGGTCAGTTGGAATTCAATCTTCGCTTTATCTTATTAAATAAACTAGATTATTTATCGATGTTCCCAGAACTCCTAGCTACTGAACAATAATGGCTGCCTTGTCATGTCTTGCTAGGCCATATCTACGGAATGACAGAATGTCTATAAATATTTAATGTAAATTACAGTTAAACAGAACATTCTTAATAACGTCTATAGATTTATTGACTAAAGCTATTGTAAAGATTACTGCCGAGTGATATACCAGTATTCAAAATCAGTTTAAACATAGACATTATCATAAAGACAATGTGCACCCTTCCATTTAAGGTCTTTAATGCAGACTTAATATAAGGACTTTAATACACTTATATAAGAAATTTAGGCCTTAAGGTCAATTTTAATAAATGTATATTTTGAGCCATCTGCATCTTGACTTAACCAATGCCTCATTACTGTTGTACGTACATCAGATGGTGTGCACGTGAAGCTGACTTCCTCATCACTGGTGTACGTACACAGATGGCATGCACATGAAGCTAACTTTCTCATCACTGGGGTATGTACATCAGATGGCGTGCTCGTGAAGCTGACTTCCTCATCACTGGTGTACGTACTAAGATGGCATGCACGTGAAGCTAATTTTCTCATCACTGGTGTACGTACATCGGATGGCGTGCACGTGAAGCTGACTTCCTCATCACTGGTGTACGTACTTCAGATGGCATGCACGTGAAGCTGACTTTCTCATCACTGGTGTACATACATCAGATGGCGTGCACGTGAAGCTGACTTCCTCATCACTGGTGTATGTACATCAGATGGCATGTACGTGAAGCTGACTTTCTCATAACTGGTGTAGGTACATCATATGGCATGTACGTGAAGCTGACTTCCTCATCACTGGTGTACATACATCAGATGGTGTGCATGTGAAGCTGACTGACTCATCACTGGTGTACGTACACAGATGGCATGCACATGAAGCAGACTTCCTCATCACTGGTGTACGTACATCAGATGGCGTGCACCTGAAGCTGACTGACTCGTCACTGGTGTACGTACACAGATGGCATGCACATGAAGCTAACTTCCTCATCACTGGTGTACATACATCATATGGCGTGCGCTTGAAGCTGACTGCATCACCACTGTTGTACATATACAGATGGCATGCATGTGAAGCTAACTTTCTCATCACTGGGTACGTACACAGATGGCATGCACCTGAAGCTGACAGACTCGTCACTGGTGTACATACACAGATGGCATGCACGTGAAGCTGACTGACTCATCACTGGTGTACGTACATCAGATGGCGTGCACGTGAAGCTGTTCAATTGTATCTTCTGCGATCCATCTTTCTAAATAGTAGTATTTACTATACATGCATAGATATAATCTCTCTCATACTCAATCACATCTTAAACCCCTTACGCACCTTACACCTTGTTGTTGTTGTTGTTGTTGTTGTTGCATGGTGTTGATATATAGCTGCCACAATGATGAGATGCATAATCTACTCTCAGCTGTGTTTGCATGACTTCACCCTATCCACACCCTCTTGTATACCTCCGTAATTTACTCTCTCCCAAACCACTCTACTCTCTCACCACCCTTACGTATTATTGCACCAACTTGCATGATGTTCTCACTAAAATTTAAATTGCACGTGACTTTCTCTCACTAAAGTTAATACTAGCCTGATCGCTTGCACGATTGAAGTATATCTTGATATACTATTGAAGGCAAGCATTTAAATACGATCAAAACTAAAGCATGATGTTTAATATGGAAGATATAATTATTTTAACCTTTATTTGTAGTGCCATTAAAATAACGAGTGAATATGTATAAAAAAACAATAAAAACAATAAAAAAATAACTCCATGGCACTACAAAGTGAATGCTGCTCTGCTGACAAAATGTGTTTAATAATTGTATTTTATGCTTAAACTTTGTACATCAATAATATTTCACATCAATATCTGCAAGTGTTTTGCTTTTTGTTGAGACCAATGCTGATTTAACTCTAATATTTTAAAAAAAAAATTGCAAAATGCATGTTACAGAATACTTTGAGCTTAGTTTCAAGCGAGTGCAAGATTTTGTTAAGTTAATAACTAAATATAAATCGCAAATATCATGCTTTGTTTTGTAATATAAATAAATGTAATATCATTGCTATTAAAAGATAAAACAAAATTCATAATTAACAATTTCCATAGTAATATCTTAATGGTTGGCATGAAATATCATGCAAAAGCATTTATAGACACTAATATATCTCAAACAAGACTGTTTTTATTTTAATTTTATTAACTTTATCAACAGTTCCTACTATTGGAAGAAGTATGAAAGGTTTTTCATCGATTTTATCACAAACAACAACAGATCAAAAGAAAAAGTATTTAAAAATCAAACACCTATTAAACTTTGAGAGAAAATGTGTTTTTTCCAGGTCAAAATTCATAAGAGGGCGCCCCCTAACTTCAGCTTTGGTATTCGCCATTCTCAGTACACGGCGCCTTTAATTGTGGAAGTGAGGGATTAGATGAAATAACACGACGGTAATTGGAGTTTGCTTTGGTCCAATATTCTGGATCTGACTCATTCTTTGATCAACATTCTGGATCTGTCTCATTTGAACAACATTCTGGATCTGTCTCATTCTTTGATCAACATTCTGGATCTGTCTCATTCTTTGATAAAATGTTCCAGATCTGTCTCATTCTTTGATCAAATGTTCCAGATCTGTCTCATTCTTTGATCAACATTCTGGATCTGTCTCATTCTTTGATCAAATGTTCCAGATCTGTCTCATTCTTTGATCAAATGTTCCAGATCTGTCTCACTCTTTGATGAACATTCTGGATCTGTCTCATTCTTTGATCAACATTCTGGATCTGTCTCATTCTTTGATCAAACATTCTGGATCCATCTCATTCTCTAACAAACATGAAACCTGGAGAATGATTGAGCAATCTTCGTTCTGCCCTATTGTGTTTGCTGGCCAGTGTGAACCTGCAGTGCTCTGTATGAACAATAGCCCCATGTCTATCAACAGGTTGTGTCGAGACTGCTCTCTGTGGAGAACCTTGTAACATGTTTTCTGTCTCTCCAGCTATATCTACCCTCTGTCCTTACATCTTTCAGTGTCAATCTTCAATGTCAATCTCTCTACCCTGTGTCTTTATATCTTTCAGTGTAAATCTTCAGTGTCAATCTCTCTAACCTGTATCCTTACATCTTCCAGTGTCAATCATTATTGTCAATTTTCAGTGGCAATCTTCAGTGTCAATCTCGCTACCCTCTGTCCTTACATCTTTCAGTGTCAATCTTCAGTGTCAGTCTTCAGTGTCAGTCTTCAATGTCAATCTTCAGTGTCAGTCTTCAGTGTCAATCTTCAGTGTCAATCTTCAGTGTCAGTCTTCAGTGTCAATCTTCATTGTCACTCCTATGTGTCAATCTCTCTACCCTCTGTCCTTACATCTTTCATTGTCAATCTTCAGTGTCAATCTTCAGTGTCAGTCTTCAGTGTCAATCTCTCTACCCTCTGTCCTTACATCTTTCATTGTCAATCTTCAGTGTCAATCTTCAGTGTCAGTCTTCAGTGTCAATCTCTCTACCCTCTGTCCTTACATCTTTCATTGTCAATCTTCAGTGTCAATCTTCAGTGTCAGTCTTCAGTGTCCATCTTCAATGTCAATCTTCAGTGTCAGTCTTCAGTGTCCATCTTCAATGTCAATCTTCAGTGTCAGTCTTCAGTGTCCATCTTCAATGTCAATCTTCAGTGTCAGTCTTCAGTGTCAATCTTCATTGTCACTCCTACTCCTAAGTGTCAATCTCTCTACCCTCTGTGCTTACATCTTTCAGTGTCAGTCTTTCTACTCTCTGTTATCTGCATCTTTCAGTGTCAGTTTTATTCTTGCCCTAAATTGTTCCCTCTTTCCATCTCTGTCCATCTCTGTCTATTGATTTGAGTCATTTTAAATTCATTTCATTTTCAAACAAACAGTGTGTTTTCTGTACAACATGATACATATATATTTACAACATAATACAGCACAAGTTTGAATTGTTTTGCTATTTAAACAACGACATTGATTAAATACGTTTTAAACACTTTACATTTGCAAACGTTAGTCAAAACAATCACCACACATTTATCTTGTAAATGATAAATACCAGAAGAACAATTTAAAAAAAAAAAAAAAACCTATTAAATCCCATTACTTCTACCATCCCAGGGATGGTTGATTTAATCTATACATTTGCTGTTAAACAGTTATAGAACAAATTGTTTCTTGACCACTAATTTGAACATTATAATCAGTTTCAATGCATTCACTCATTTGTTTGTTTGTTCATTCATTTGTTCATTCGATATCATACTTTCATTTTTTGTTAGTTAATTTGTTTATTCGTTCGTTTGTTCGTTCGTTCGTTCGATCGTTCGTTCGTTTATCATTCATTCATCATTCATCCATCCATCCATCCATTCATCCAAACCATTGCTATTTTAACCAGTTGTTTTGTTTTGTTTTTGCTTGCATAACAAAATAATTGCTAGGGGCATTCATAATGCTTCATAGCAACCAGGTGCTAGTTTGTAGATGTTTGCTATGACTTATATTTCTGTTTTTCAGGTAGTCTTGCATAAACGCCAGCAGCCCAGCTTTAGTTTTGGAATTCGTCATACAAAATACCTGACCCATCTTCTTGTTTAAGTCGAAGATTAAATTATACATTTTTATAGAAAAGACAATTTTAATGCAGCATTTAAAATGAACTTGGTTGGACCTTTTAATATATTTTGTATACAATGAATTGGAATTTAAAATGATAACACAGAATTTAGTTTACTTAAGTATTTCAAATAAACTGATGTTATAAATGTACATGGTTTATTTTGTTTATGTATACATACATAATAATTCATTTTTATCAACTCTAGAAGAGATTTTTAAAAATGAGTACGGAGTTATGCAATTGATTTCGACTTTTTAATATCTGCAGCGAAGCTTCTGTTTTTGATAGATACCCCTATACCAGAATGATTATAAACCAAGGTTTAAAGTGCTGTTGAATAGAAATATCTGTGATAAATGGTTAATGGTTAATACATTACAGTATTAGAATGACAATCCATGACTCCCTTATGCCTAGATAATTTTTGGATCTTAAATATTTAAGATAGGGCTCAGTGAAAGATCAAGGACTTTGGAAATATTTCTTCCTTAGCTTCATCCAAGTATTACGAATAATGGTATTAAATGTGGCAGACAGTCTTTTGATGAATAAAAGTATTAATGTTTTTGCTACCATTGTATATAAACTGTATAATATATATAAACATACATAATATATATATTTTGTTTCATTTTTTGTATGTTTTCGATACTATTTTTGGTACTATATATTTGTCTCTAGTAAGATGGATATGATGAAATTGTGACAGCATTATAAAAAATGTACCACATAAAGATAACTGGATCAGATGGGCACATTACAAACGTTCTTTATTCAGAAGTACGTTTTCAGCCACATATTGTATTTATCTTTTGCGCATATTTGTCATCCATCTTAGAGAAGTTCTCTGTTGTGAATAGTGGAGTGACAGTTCTTGAATATTTATGAATTTTATTATTGTTTATTAAATGTCAGTTGTCCACTTTTAAGAATGAAATGAACATGTATGTGTTTCACAGTATTCTATTCAATATTTTTTAATTCACAGTATTTTTTTAATAATTTATTTTGGACCGTCTGCAATTTTTTTATTTCCGTTCTTGCTCAATCTGTGATATGTAATAAGAGAATTATAGCTAGTTAATAGTGTAAAAGTTGTTGTTTTATTTTTCTTAAGTTCTTTCCCAGTACTGAAGAAATTTTAGATGTGTTTACACTTAACATTTCTTACTAAGCATAATAGCTAGATTTCAAGTCCTAAAAGCTTATGTTCTAAAATGCTTCTTGACACTATCAGTCATCTTTTAAAACTTTTATTGGCAATTGTGTTTTAGCTGTGATAAAATTATAAAAAGAACATGCAGAATATTTGAAAAAAAAGACAGGGCTTGAATTTTGAATGTCAGTAAAATGACATTCGTAGAATTTGTGTAAACATTTAGATATATAGCTTCATCATATGTCCCAATCAGTAAATATCAGACCAAGCTCGATAGATAACGTGTACATTTACTAACCTACACTATACTTCATGGCTCTCCATTGGACAGTTTGCTGGAATGTATGTCATTAACCTGCAACTGTAATGATTCTAACAATAAAGTGTCTGACCTTAACAATGTCTACTGTTTTATTTGTTAATTTTAGCCAGTGATTTCTGATGGTGCTGGAGTTTTGCCAGATAATGTGCTTATACTAACATTTTGAAACATTGCTGTTTTTTCTTTGCTTTTTCATAGAGTTCTGAGTGATCAGAACTTTGTTTATAAAATGTGTGAAGATATAAAGCATTACTGTTAAATCCAATATCATTGTTGAGAAATTGAACTTACGAAGCACAATTTCCACCTACTCCAGTCAAGTAGTTTTTGTGCCTTGCATGTGGATGGAAAATGAACGACTACATGGAATCGTGGGATATAAGCACTGTTAGGTCATTGTTTTAAACATCATGTACACATGAAATCAAGGGTATTATTGAGCTCTAACAGGAGCAAGGGTACATACTGATTTGAGCCCCAATAGCAACAAGGGTATATACCAATTTTAGCCCCAGTAGCAACATGGACATATTGATTTGAACCCTAATAACATCAAGGATTTAAGCGACAATATCATCAAAAGTATATACCGATTTGAGCCCCAATAGCAACACGGGCATATACCGATTTTGCCCCAATAGCTACACGGACATATTGATTTGAACCCTAATAACATCAAGGGTATATATGGATTTAAGCGACAATATCATCAAAGGTATATACCGATTTGAGCCCCAATAACAACAAGGCATACACCAATTTGAGCAACATGACATCAAGGGTATTTACCGATTTGAGCTCTAACTGCATCAAGGGTATATACTGATTTGAGCCCCAATAGCAACACGGGTATATATACAGATGTGAGCTATGATATAACATCAAGGGTATATATCGATTTGAACCACATCAGCATCAAGGGAATATACCGATTTCAGCCACAAAAGCATTAAGGGTATATACCGATATGAGCCCTAATAACATTAAGCGTATACAACAATTTGAAAAATAATATCAAGGGCATATACCGATTTGAGCCCCAATAGCAGCAAGGGTTTATACATTTAAGCCCCAATAGCAAGAAGGGTACATACTGATTTGAGCCCCAATAGCAACAAGGGTATATACCGATTTTAGCCCCAATAGCTACACGGGCATATTGATTTGAACCCTAATAACATCAAGGGTATATATGGATTTAAGCGACAATATCATCAAAGGTATATACCGATTTGAGCCCCAATAACAACAAGGCATACACCAATTTGAGCCACATGACATCAAGGGTATTTACCGATTTGAGCTCTAACTGCATCAAGGGTATATACTGATTTGAGCCCCAATAGCAACACGGGTATATATACAGATGTGAGCCCATATAACATCAAGGGTATATATCGATTTGAACCACATCAGCATCAAGGGAATATACCGATTTCAGCCACAAAAGCATTAAGGGTATATACCGATATGAGCCCTAATAACATTAAGCGTATACAACAATTTGAAAAATAATATCAAGGGCATATAACGATTTGAGCCCCAATAGCAGCAAGGGTTTATACATTTAAGCCCCAATAGCAACAAGGCTTTATATTGATTTGAGCCCCAAAAGCAGCAATAGTATTTGATTTGAGCCCAAGAGCAGCAGTGGTATTTACCGATTTGAGCTCTAAGAGCAGCAATGGTGTATACTGATTTGAGCTTCAGTAGCAGCAAGGGTATACACCGATTTCATCCCCAATAGCAGCTATGGTGGTATTTACCAATTTGAGCTGTAACAGCAGCAATGGTATGTTACTGGTATATACTGATTTGAGCTCCAATAGCAGCAGTGGTATCTACCGCTTTAATCCCAAATAGCAGCAGTGGTAATTACCGATTAGAGCTCTAAGAGCAGCAGTGGTATATACTGATTTAAGCTCCAATAGCATCAAGGGTATATACATTTAAGCCCCAATAGCAACAAGGGTTTATATTGATTTGAGCCCCTATATCAGCAAGGTGTATATTGATTTGAGCCCCAAAAGCAGCACTAGTATTAGATTTGAGCCCAAGAGCAGCAGTGGTATTTACCGATTTGAGCTCTAAGAGCAGCAATGGTGTATACTGATTTGAGCTCCAGTAGCAGCAAGGGTATACAATGATATAATCCCCAATAGCAGCTAGGGTGGTTTTTACCGATTTGAGCTGTAACAGCAGCAATGGTATAAGTTACTGGTATATACTGATTTGAGCTCCAATAGCAGCAGTGGTATCTACCACTTTAATCCCAAATAGCAGCAATGGTATATACCGATTAGAGCTATAAGAGCAGCAATGGTATATACCGAATTGAGCTCAAATAGCAGCAAGGGTACATACCGATTTGAGTCCCAATAACAGTAAGGGTACATACCGATTTGAGCCCCAATAGCAGCAAGGGTATTTACCGATTTGAGCCCCAATACCAGCAAGGGTATTTACCGATTTGAGCCCAAATAGCAGTAAGGGTACATACCGATTTGAGTCCCAATAATAGTAAGGGTAATGACCGATTTGAGCCCAAATAGCAGCAAGGGTATTTACCGATTTGAGCCCAAGAGCAGCAGTGGTATTTACCGATTTGAGCTCTAAGAGCAGCAATGGTGTATACTGATTTGAGCTCCAGTAGCAGCAAGGGTATACACTGATATAATCCCTAATAGCAGCTAGGGTGGTTTTTACCGATTTGAGCTGTAACAGCAGCAATGGTATAAGTTACTGGTATATACTGATTTGAGCTCCAATAGCAGCAGTGGTATCTACCACTTTAATCCCAAATAGCAGCAATAGTATTTACCGATTAGAGCTATAAGAGCAGCAATGGTATATACTGAATTGAGCTCCAATAGCAGCAAGGGTACATACCGATTTGATTCCCAAAAACAGTAAGGGTATTTACCGATTTGAGCCCCAATAGCAGCAAGGGTATTTACCGATTTGAGCCCCAATAACATCTAGGGTATATACCAATGAGAGACCCAATAATAGTAAGGGTATATACCAATTTGAGTCCCAATAGCTTTAAGGGTAATTACCGATTTGAGCCCCAATAGCAGCAAGGGTGCATACCGATTTGAGCTCCAATAGCAGCAATGGTATTTACCGATTTGAGCCCAAATAGCAGCAAGGGTACACACCGATTTGAGTCCCAATAGCAGCAAGGGTACATACCGATTTGAGCCCCAATAGCAGCAATGGTACATACCGATTTGAGTCCCAATAACAGTAAGGGTATTTACCAATTTGAGCCCCAATAACATCTAGGGTATATACCAATGAGAGACCCAATAATAGTAAGGGTAAATACCAATTTGAGCCCCAATAGCTTTAAGGGTAATTACCGATTTGAGCCCCAATAGCAGCAAGGGTAATTACCGATTTGAGCCCCAATAGCAGCAAGGGTACATACCGATTTGAGCCCCAATAACATCTAGGGTATATACCAATGAGAGACCCAATAATAGTAAGGCTATATACCAATTTGAGCCCAAATAGCTTTAAGGGTAATTACCGATTTGAGCCCCAATAGCAGCAAGGGTACATACCGATTTGAGCTCAAATAGCAGCAAGGGTATTTACCGATTTGAGCCCCAATACCAGCAATGGTACATACCGATTTGAGTTCCATAACAGTAAGGGTATTTACCGATTTGAGCACCAATAGCAGCAAGAGTATATACCGATTTGAGCCCCAATAACATCTAGGGTATATACCAATGAGAGACCCAATAACAGTAAGGGTATATACCAATGTGAGCCCCAATAGCAGTAAGGGTAATTACCGAGTTGATCCCTAATAATATCAAGGGTATATACCGATTTTAGCCCCAATGATAGCAAATGTACTTACTGATTTGTAATAGCCAGTCATACTGATTTGAGCCAGAAGCAGCAAGGGTACATACTGATTTGAGTACCAAAAGCAGCAAGGTTATTTGCCGACTTGAGCCCCGTGACAGCAAGGGTAATTAAGGCCCGTGACAGTAAAGTCCAGGCTTTCTGTTTGGTTTTAAATAATATTAGTTTCATAGTACCTGCGACGCCTTGGGCAGACATTTATATGAATTACATGGGGTTTCCATGACTAGGTCGCTTAACTCCTAGGCAGCACTCTTGGGTGTGGTAACAGGTATAACAGGTATACCATGAAACTGGCTGGGGGCAAATAGCGCTGTTTTACGATTGCTCGTCAATACGAACATCCGTATGTCACGAAAAAGTGTCTCGGTAACTAATATGCACTGATGACCTTGAAACTTGGTAGGTTTCCTACCCATCATATGCAGATTTCAGAGTCCGTATTCATTAAGCTTTTTAGCAATATCTTAACTTAAGTCAACTTTTATCAGTTTTTAGCTCTACTGGCCAAAGGCAAGGCGAGCTTATGGGATCACCTTTCGTCCGTCTGTCTGTCTGTCCGTCTGTCTGTTAGCAATTTTATAAAATCGACATCTCCTCTGAAACCGCTTGAAGGATTTTGATGAAACTTCATCACAATGTTACTTAGGAGGCCCCCTCTCAGATTTATGTTTTTCATGGCCGCCAGTCATCCAAAATGGCCACCATGGCTAAAACTAGGTCAAATTTAAGTAATTTTCAAACGACATCTCCCGAAACCACTTATTCCATTATTGTGAAATACCATAAACATGTTCCTTGGGTTGGTCTCTATCAAGTTTGCGTTTTTCGTTATCGTCGAATAACCAAAATGGCCGCCACAGCGACCCAAAGTTTACATAGAGTTATATAGGAAAACGGTAAAAATGGCATCTTCTCTGAAACCGCTTGAAGGATTTTGATGGAACTCAAATCACAATGATATTTGGGATAGTCCCTCTGAGATTTGTGTTTTTTGCGGCTGCCAGTCATCCAAGATGGCCGCCATGGCTAAAACTAGGTCAAATTTAAGTAAATTTCAAACATCCCCAAAACCACTTACTCCATTCTTGTGAAATATCATATACATGTTCCTTGGGTTGGCCTCTATCAAGTTTGTGTTTTTCGTTATCGTCGATTAATCAAAATGGCCACCACGGCGACCCAAAGTTTACATAGAGTTATATAGGAAAAGGTTAAAAATGACATCTTCTCTGACACCTCTAGAAGGATTTTGATGAAACTTAATCACCATGATATTTGGGATAGTCTCTCTCAGATTTGTATTATTCGCGGCCGCCAGCCATCCAAGACGGTCGCCATGTCTAAAATAAGGTCATATTTAAGGAAATTTCAAATAACATCTCCGAAACCACATTCAATTTTGTGAAATATCATAAACATGTTCCTTGGGTTAGCATCTATCAAGTTTGTGTTTTTCGTTATCGTCGAATAATCAAAATGGTCGACACAGCGATCCAAAGTTTACATAGAGTTATATAGGAAAAGGCTAAACATAACATCTTCTCTGAAATCGCTTGAAGGATTTTGATGAAACTTCATTACAATGATCTTTAGGATATTCCCCTCAGAATTATGTTTTTCGATGCTGCCAGTCATCAAAGATTGCCGCCATGGCTAAAATTTGGTCAAATTTAAGGAAATTTCAAACAACATCTCCGAAACCACTTATTCCATTCTTGTGAAATATCATAAACATGTTCCTTGGGTTAGCCTCTATCAAGTTCGTGTTTTTCGTTATCGTCGAACGTTAAAAATGACATCTTCTCTGAAACCGCTTGAAGGATTTTGATGAAACTTAATCACAATTATCTTTTGGTTAGTCCCCCTCAGATTTGTGTTTTTGGGGCCTCCAGTCATCCATGATGGCCACCATGGCTAAACTTAGGTCAAATTTAAGGACATATTACCACTTATTCCATTCTAGTTAAATATCATATACATGTTCCTGTTGTTGGCCTCTGTCAAGTTTGTTTTTCGTTGTCGTCAAATATTCAAAATGGCCGCCACGATAACCCAAAATTTACATAGAGTTATATATAGGAAACATGTTTCTTGGGTTGGCCTCTATCATGTTTATGTTTTTGAATCACATCACATTAGTAGAGCGTCTACTTGGGCCTCTTGTTTAAACACCCTTTTCTATCGATTTAAGACGTTTTCTTAATATTGCTAATAATGTTATGGATAACATCTACAGCTAAATATTTATCTTAAAACATATGGTTTGTAGTGTTCCTGAGAGGTTAACAAGGATACTTAAAAAATGTAAACATCTTAAACTTTGATTTAAGTAATATTTTCCACTTAACTTGCTTTCTGAATACGGGTCCAGAGACGTAAGAATAGTGCCGTTTGCCGACCTTGGACATTATTAGTTATTGGGTTTGTTACTGATCCCCTACAGAAATATATGGGGTCAGTAAGATTTATAGGGGGCGAGGCGATAGCCGATTCCCCCGTATACATCTGACTGACCCCACATACTTGAATACACAATGCAATTTCCTTGGAGATTGTTGGGAATTCAGCAAATAAGAAGGTAAGAACAAAATATTCATGAGTCAAGCGGAGCCCATTTGGACTCCTCCACCTTATTAGCTAGAAACAAGATATATTTATAAATGATTAAGAGTTATTCCATTTATGTAAGCCGATGAGCTTTAAGCGGTTTAAGACAGAAGGCTATTACTTTTAGAGGAGCTTTAAGTGAAACATTTCTTAATATACGTAAACATTTGTTGAGCCATTTTATACTTTAACAATCAAATTGGAAATCGATCATCTGTATAGCAGTCTGCAAACATTTATATAATTCAACGACAATGGTAAAGCACTATACAGGTTTGCATATATATATTTACCTAAGCAGTCCATTGCATGCGTCATTATATGACAAACCGGATTTGTGGATATGCCGAAATGTGACTTACAAAGCATGACAAGGCTAACTTTGAAACGCTTCAAGAATCCTAAACTGTCACATTTACTGGATTCTATGGATTTAGTTGCATAAAAAACAAATGAAAACGATGGAAATACCAAACAAACTGTAACGGTTAAAAGTCTTTAATAAACTTATTGATCCAAATTATTAAACTTATTATATATACTTCTCAAAGTTTGCTAAGCACCAAATATTTCTCCCCTTATTTTTGAACCCAGATGAAGGATGTTTATGGTTTATTTTATATTCAAAATTATACAAAAAATGTTTTCTAATCAAGCTTTGACAATAAAATAATGAATTTCACATAAAATCGACTGAAAACAAAATCATTTTTTGAGTTTTATGCTGTTGGTAAAATCAGCCTCCGTAATATTGGTGCTTAGCAAACTTTGATTAGTATGTTAAAATACATTTTCACGTGCTAATGCTCTGCTTTACTTTGTAGGTAAAGGTGCACAAGCCACTCAATCCCATCTTCAGTTTTGGTATCCGCCATACTCAGTACGAGTGCCCACTTATTGTGGAAGTAAAAGATTAACTGGCCCCATCACCGCCACGTGCTTATCATGTTATTGATGCCGGAACACGTGTATTATGATTACTATCAACTCGAAATTGTATTATAAATAATGAACATTTGGACAAAACATGGTTTGACCAGTCGAATATCAACAGAAACCATACATTTAGTGTTCACAATTCTAATGCTGAGGAGACATACTAGACTGACCAGAACAGTAATACAAAGTTCTACGTAGTCTTCCTATATATCGTAATAAGATATGTATCAAGCCATGTTTTATCCAACAGTATTATTTCTAGAAATAAGTATTATTCGATTATGTTTCTCTGTCATCAAGATGAATGGTTTTAATGGATTACCACGGTAGTTAAACGTGTCTGGGATACGTGTCTGGGACATTGCAAACGAACGAATATATGTGTGATTAAATTTCAATAATATGATTTGTCTAAAATCCGTATTAAATATATCAAAGCATTATTTGTATGTATATGTTAAACTGTTTCATGCTTTTAACATCTCTATCTCCTGTATTAGTTAATGCATCCGTTTTCTGATTTCGTTTTTAAAGAATAAATAACGAGTATGGACGTTTTCAACCTTCTTTGTTATTTTTGTATGAGTGCGCACTAAACTGGTTTTATTATAAGAAATGGCAAGAGTTACATGCAGACTATGACTTTTTGCTTTGATCAAAAGATTTATCACATTATTTTTTCTTTCATCTGCTAGCTCTTTGATCGTTTTTGTAACCAAGCAAGCTCGGATAGATATGTCAAGGTAATGAAAACATGAGAAAACATAATTTACACAAATGGGTTATTTATTTATTTTTATTTTTGACTATATTATTATATCGTGTATGTAGATTTGTGTATACGTATACAGTTATGCTGTACAATTAAAAATATTCAAAGATTCTTGTGTATTTGGTAATATTCGCGAAAAGACGTAATGTTGGTTGAATATACAGAAAATAATTCTGGACAATCGGCTTGAAATATTCGCTCATGAAGCAAAGTATTATTTGTATAGCATTTCTCCCTAATCTATATTTTGGCTGGGAATCAGGTGTGATCATATCAAGCAAAACGTAATAGCAGGACATTTTAATTGCAAGCGATTTTAATCTACATTTTTAAATAGTATAGTTCTGAAATATACAACATTTGAATCTGTTTTAATATTACAATTATATGATAAACTATTTTTGAATGTAATAGTGACACTAATAAACATTGTTGTATAAAACGTATGTCTCCTAATGAATTTTGTCCTAAATAGTTTCTTCGGCTCTGTTCAGTGTTTGAGAACTGCGAGATTTAAATACCGTGTTCATCAAATTTGGTGACCGTTCGAACACATTGTTCATTCAGTTCACGTTTTAACAAGGACACTTTTGAATACGAGGATGTCCAAATGTTGTCCTTTACCGTTTCTGCATCCTTTAGGTTTTTACAAAAACAAAACTCCGTTGTTTTGAAGGATTCAGTGGGGAGGATGAGGCTGTGGCCTTTCTGTCTTGAATGTCATTTTCCGTCCCCGCGTTCTTAATGTATTTACAAAATCTCAATCTGTTTGAAGGAATCAGCGAGGAGAATTGGCCGGGGACATCTTTCTGTGCAGAAATTGACCTTTCTGCAAATTATCATCACCGCCCTACATTAGTTAAAACGTTTCGGGCTAGACACGAAATTAAACACGGTTGACTTTTGACCCCTTCAACAGTATATTGACTTTGGTATCATTGTTTCCACTGAATCATTGGTTCCACTGCTACGCAGCCATTTTTTAGCTCTACTGATCAGAGATCAGCACAGCTTATGCCGTGGTGCGGCGTCCGTCGTCCGTCCGTCTGTCCGTCCGTCCGTCTGTCCGTCTGTCCGTCCGTCCGTTAACTTTTATTTGTAGCGACTACTTCTCTGAAACTACTGGATGGATATTCATAAAACTTTACAGAAATGTTGCCCATGAAGTCTAGTTGATCCTAGCAAAAATTCATGTTGATGTGAAATCCAAGATGGCCGCCAAAGCTAAAAATAGATTTTTTAAATTCAAGTTTGTAGCGACTACTTCTTGAAAACTATAAGTGATATTGATATGGGACTTTTTCTTAAATGATCAGCATGACATGATGTTGGTCCTTGTCGAAAATCGTTTTGATTTGACGTTAAACGTGGCTGCCAGCGGCCATCTTTGTTTACATAGAGTTATATAGTAAAAACTTGTAGCGACTACTCCTCTGAAACTACTTGGTGGATTTTCATGAAACTTCACAGGAATGTTGCTCTTGATGTCTAAATGATCCTAGCAAAATTTCAGGTCGGCCGGAAATTCAAGATGGCCGCCACGGCTACAAATAATTTTTCAAAATACAAGTTTGTAGCGACTACTTCTTGAAAACTATAAGTGATATTGATATAAGACTTTTTCTAAAATGATCAGCATGACATGATGTTGGTCCTTATCAAAAATCGTTTTGATTCGACGTTAAACGTGGCTGCCAGCGGCCATCTTTGTTTACATAGAGTTATATAGTAAAAACTTGTAGCGACTACTCCTCTGAAACTACTTGGCGGATTTTCATGAAACTTTACAGGAATGTTGCTCTTAATGTCTAATTGATCCTAGCAAAATTTCAGATCGGT
Source organism: Cyrtodaria siliqua (assembly GCA_037043455.1). Taxonomy (NCBI): domain Eukaryota; kingdom Metazoa; phylum Mollusca; class Bivalvia; order Adapedonta; family Hiatellidae; genus Cyrtodaria; species Cyrtodaria siliqua. The sequence goes on from JAWPHD010004788.1 coordinate 84,209, forward strand.
CAGAAATTCAAGATGGCTGCCACAGTTAAAAATAGATTTTTAAAAAATAAGTTTGTAGCAACTACTTCTTGAAAACTATAAGTGATATTGATATGGGACTTTTTCTAAAATGATCAGCATGACATGATGGTTATCCGAGTCGAACATTATTTTGATTCGACATTAAACATGGCTGCCAGTGGCCATCTTTGTTTACATAGAGTTATATAATGAAAACTTGTAGCGACTACTCCTCTGAAAGTACTTGACGGATTTTCATGAAACTTCACAGAAATGTTGCTCTTGATGTCTAATTGATCCTAGCAAAATTTCAGGTCGGCCGGAAATTCAAGATGGCCGCCATGGCTAAAAATAGATTTTCAAAATACAAGTTTGTAGCGACTACTTCTTGAAAACTATAAGTGATATTGATATGGGACTTTTTCTAAAGACATGATGTTGGTCCTTGTCGAAAATCGTTTTGATTCGACGTTAAACATGGCTGCCAGCGGCCATCTTTGTTTACATAGAGTTATATAATGAAAACTTGTAGCGACTACTCCTCTGAAACTACTTGACGGATTTTCATGAAACTTCACACGAATGTTGCTCTTGATGTCTAATTGATCCTAGCAAAATTTCAGGTCGGCCGGAAATTCAAGATGGCCGCCACGGCTAAAAATAGATTTTTAAAAAATAAGTTTGTAGCGACTACTTCTTGAAAACTATAAGAGATATTGATATGGGACTTTTTCTAAAATGATCAGCATGACATGATGGTTATCCGAGTTGAACATTATTTTGATTCGACGTTAAACATGGCTGCCAGTGTCCATCTTTGTTTACATAGAGTTATATAATGAAAACTTGTAGCGACTACTCCTCTGAAAGTACTTGACGGATTTTCATGAAACTTCACAGAAATGTTGCTCTTGATGTCTAATTGATCCTAGCAAAATTTCAGGTCGGCCGGAAATTCAAGATGGCCGCCACGGCTAAAAATAGATTTTCAAAAATCAAGTTTGTAGTCACTACTTCCTGAAATCAAAATCAATCAGTAGAGCTTCAAGGTCATTGACCTCTTGTTTCTTAACGCGTGGAGTGAGCAGTTGCATGTTCATGTGCATAACATCTTAAGTTCTCCACGACGAACCTCTATAGCAGGGCTTCATTTATGTGCACATTAGATGTGGTCAGACACCTTCATGTGTCAGGGGATAATACGTAATATGTCAAGGTCATAGAACTGGTTCTTGTCACTATCTACATTATCTATATACAACTTTTTATACATCTGGACAGTAGGTCAAAGGTTACAGTGATATCGACTTGCAGTGACATTCACTTCAAAGTTATATTTCCCCGTACACATTCATAAGTTCTACACGACAACTCGTTATGCAATGCTGAATGTGTTAAAATCGAAGGCTATTACTTTTGTAGTCGTCAATAGAGTAAGACAATTAGAGCGTTAAATGCAGGTTGAAACAAACACCAATGTATAAAATAATGGTGAGGTAATTGATTTGTAGGATATAATGCAGGGCCCGTATTCATAAAGCTTCTTAGCAATATCTTAACTTAAGTCAAATTTTATCAATTTTTAGCTCCCAGTACAGCTTATGCGATCACTTTTCGTTCGTCGTCCGTCTGTCCGTCTGTTGGCAATTTTATAAAATCGACATCTCCTCTGAAACCGCTTGAAGGATTTTGATGAAACTTCATCACAATGTTACTTGGGAGGGCCCCTCTCAGATTTGTGTTTTTCGCGGCCGCCAGTCATCCCAGATGGCCGCCATGGCTAAAACTAGGTCAAATTTAAGGAAATTCCAAACGAGATCTCCTCCGAAACCACTTATTCCATTCTACTGAAATATCATATACATGTTCCTTGGGTTGGCCTCTAGAGTTATATAGGAAAATGTTAAAAATGACATCTTCTCTGAAACCGCTTGAAGGATATTGATGAAACTTAATCACACTGATATTTGGGATAGTCCCTCTCAGATTTGTGTTTTTTTGCGGCCGCCGATCTTCCAAGATGGCCGCCATGGCTAAAACTAGGTCAAATTTAAGGAAATTTCAAACGACATCTCCTCCGACACCACTTATTCCATTCTACTGATATATCATTTACATGTTCCTTGGGTTGGCCTCTATCAAGTTTGTGTTTTTCGTTATTGTCGAATAATCAAAAAGCCGCCACGGCGACTCAAAGTTTACATAGGAAAAGGTTAAAAATGACATCTTCTCTGGAACCGCTTGGAGAATTTTGATGAAACTTAATCACAATGATATTTGGGATAGTCCCTCTCAGATTTGTGTTTTTCGCGGCGGCCAGTCATCCAAGATGGCTGCCATGGCTAAATCTAGGTCAAATTTAAGTAAATTTCAAACGTCATCTCCTCCGAAACCACTTATTCCATTCTTGTGAAATATCATATACATGTTCCTTGGGTTGGCCTCTATCAAGTTTGTGTTTTTCGTTTTCGTCTAATAATCAAAATGGCCACCACGGCGACCCAAAATTTACATAGAGTTATATAGGAGAAGGTTAAACATGACATCTTCTCTGAAATCACTTGAAAGATTTTAATGAAACTTAATCACCATGATATTTGGGATAGTCCCTCTCAGATTTGTGTTTTTCGCGGCCGCCAGTCATCCAAGATGGCCGCCATGGCTAAAACTAGGCCAAATTTAAGTAAATCTCCTCCGAAACCACTTATTCCATTCTTGTGAAATATCATAAACATGTTCCTTGGCCTCTATCAAGTTTGTGTTTTTTCGTTATCGTCAAATAATCAAAATGGCCGCCACAGTGACCCAAAGTTTATATAAGAGTTATATAGGAAAAGGTTAAAAATTACATCTTCTCTGAAACCGCCTGAAAGATTTTGATGAAACTTAAGCACAATGATATTTGGGATAGTCCCTCTCAGATTTGTTTTTTGTTCAGGCCGCCAGTCATCCAAGATGGCCGCCATAGCTAAAACTAGGTCAAATTTAAGTAAATTTTAAACGACATCTCCTCCGAAAACACTTATTCCATTCTTGTGAAATATCATATACATGTTCCTTGGGTTAGCCTCTATCAAGTTTGTGTTTTTCGTTATCATCAAATAATCAAAATGGCCGCCACGGCGACCCAAAGTTTACATAGAGTTATATAGGAAAAGGTTAAAAATTACATCTTCTCTGAAACAGCCTGAAAGATTTTGATGAAACTTAAGCACAATGATATTTGGGATAGTCCCTCTCAGATTTGTGTTTTTCGCGTCCGCCAATCATCCAAGATGGCCGCCATGGCTAAAACTAGATCAAATTAAGTAAAATTCAAACAACATCTCCTCCAAAACCACTTATTCCATTCTACTGAAATATCATATACATGTTCCTTGGGTTGGCCTCTATCAAGTTTGTGTTTTTCGTTATCGTATAATAATCAAAAAGCCGCCACGGAGACTCAAAGTTTACATAGAGTTATATAGGAAAAGGTTAAAAATGACATCTTCTCTGGAACCGCTTGGAGAATTTTGATGAAACTTAATCACAATGATATTTGGGATAGTCCCTCTCAGATTTGTGTTTTTCGCGGCGGCCAGTCATCCAAGATGGCCGCCATGGCTAAATCTAGGTCAAATTTAAGTAAATTTCAAACGTCATCTCCTCCGAAACCACTTATTCCATTCTTGTGAAATATCATATACATGTTCCTTGGGTTGGCCTCTATCAAGTTTGTGTTTTTCGTTTTCGTCTAATAATCAAAATGGCCACCACGGCGACCCAAAATTAACATAGAGTTATATAGGAAAATGTTAAAAATGACATCTTCTCTGAAACCGCTTGAAGGATTTTGATGAATTTTAAGCACAATGATATTTGGGGTAGTCCCTCTCAGATGTGTGTTTTTCACGGCCGTCAGTCATCCAAAATAGCCGCCATGGCTAAAACTAGGTCAAATTTAAGTAAATTTAAAACGACATCTTCTCCAAAACCACTGATTCCATTCTACTGAAATATCATATACTTGTTCCTTGGGTTGGCCTCTATTAAGTTTGTGTTTTTCGTTATCGTCGAAAAATCAAAATGGCCGCCACGGCGACCCAAAATGTACATAGAGTTATACAGGAAAAGGTTAAAAATTACATCTTCTCTGAAACCGCTTGAAGGATTTTGATGAAACTTAAGCACAATGATATTTGGGGTAGTCCCTCTCAGATTTATGTTTTTCACGGCCGCCAGTCATCCAAGATGGCCTCCATGGCTAAAACTAGGTCAAATTTAAGGAAATTTCAAACGACATCTCCTAAACTACTTATTCCATTCTTGTGAAATATCATATGTTAGCCTCTATCAAGTTTGTGTTTTTCATTATCGTCAAATAATCAAAATTATTCAAAATGGCCGCCACGATAACTCAAAGTTTACATAGAGTTATATATAGGAAACATGTTTCTTGGGTTGGCATCTATCATGTTTATGTCTTTGAATCACATCATACAGCAGAGCGTCTATAGGCCCTCTTGGGCCTCTTGTTTAAACACCCTTTTCTATGATTTAAAGCGGGGTTTAAATGTTGATAATAAGGTTATGGATAAATAAAACCTACAGCTAAATATTTATCTTAAAATAGATGGTTTGTAGTGACCGTGAGAGGTTAATAAGGATATTTAAAAATATGTAAAAAGCTTACATTTTGACTTAAGGAATATTTTCCACTTAAGTTGCTTTATGAATACGGGCCCTGGTCTTGCAGGGAGTGTTATTCAACATACAATCTCGTCATTTCTAAGATCCAAACCATATGTACGTCTTTAATACACTTTTACTTCTTCATCCGGCAACCTTTTTCCATATTCCTTCATATACGTTTACCAGGAATTTTAATAACGACTCAAACATTTCAATAACCCCTCTGGGGTCATCCATATAAAAACAACAACAACATAAAGTCTCCTATTATTCAAGGAGCAGAGTGTTTCACTGTATAAGTAAGTGCAATGCTAAGAAGTGCAGTTGTCACAATTATTTATCTTGCAAGGCCACCATTAAATCAGCCGTTAATGGTAATGTTTAATATATCTCCTCTACCGTCTAATGTTGATTGACGTACATCCCTAATCGTTTGTGTTTTGACCTGAAATGCACCACGTTGTGAACATAAATTCAATGCAGGAAATCAAAAAAGTTAAAAATATTACCCGAACCAATACTTTCAACAGTCAGGGCATAGTTTCAATGTCACTGTTCAATCTGTTGATTTATACTTTGTGCTAAGGATGCCACCAACAACTTTAAAATAAAAGCTAATTATACTGCGGTGTTAAAGTAGTCTCTATCATCCAGACACACCCAATCTGACTGCGAGCGCTAGCGAGCGTCTGGACTCACTGTTCTTTAAAAATTTGACCGATAGACGGCGCCAAACGTCAAAACTGACTGCGACGTGACGTCATTTTGATTGCAACATCAAAGTGCACGTTCAATTACGCGCAACATTAGTTCCAATGGGATGTGTGTACGTCCTTATTAAATATACAATAAACTTCGTTTTATTGTAGTTTCTCTAAAAACATAATATAATCTTATAAAATGATGTTTAAAATTTAATTTTTAGCATTAATCGTGATCCGCTGACTATGTTTGGAGTAATTTTATTGCACAACATTGCGCGTAACGTCACGTAATTTTTGACGCCGTCGTGACGTAGGGGGTGATTCCCATGGAGTTCCATAACAAACTGAAGTTGACCAATCAGAGGCCGTGTTTTTTTTTGTCCACACCTCGTTTTGATGTCAAAATTTTTAAAGAAGCTTTACTCCAGACCATCGTTTGGACTTCTTTGAGAGAAGTTTCGCGAGAGGTCTGGATGATTGAGACTAGTGTTAAAGTAGATGCAAAATGTACAGACATCTTATCCACTAGACTTTAACGATACTATTTATCAACAACGAAATATTTCAAAAGACCCTAAATTTGTATTCTTCTATATTTTCTATTCGAAAGCGTAAATCTATGTATTATGGTCGTATACCTAATTCAGGTACATCAAATACGTCAGTTGCTAATCTAGATACTATTTTTAAAATGCCTGGAAAGCATTCTAAGCTTTCATGTGTCAAAACTAAGCTTTACGCAACATATTCTACGACCCAATATTGACAAGTAGACTGATCACATAAGAAGCTTTATAAAAAATACTATATCTTTTTTTTCTTTCTAATTTGTTGCTCCCAAGTGATCTCGTTTTTGTATTTATTAATAAGAGAATTGATTTCATTGACAAACCAAGTACATTTTCGAGATAATCGTGTTAATGATTCTATTCCAAAAAATTGAAACAAATTCCGAAAGTCCTATACTTTGTTATAAGTATTAAACACGATTATAAATATTAGTTTGACTACAACAAAATATTTTCTGATCTTAACAAAGAACATAATAGTAGATATAAAATTCGAACAGGAAATGTAGATTCAAGGACCACAGTCAACCAAAACACGCACAGAACAAACAATATTTACAAAGATGAATACAAGGCAAAATATGACACCACAAACATAAAAGGGTTGACAAAAGGGCTATACCGCCTTGGAAAGGTCAGCGGCAAAAAAGGGCAGCTGGGGTTTAAATTAGGTAGTAATTTGATTTTGTACATCAAAATATTCTGCATTTCTTGCCTAAAGGTTCGAAGTATAAACTGGTTTCTGATTTTGATGCGTGTCGTGCTTTGATCGCGCAATCCATTGAGGATTTTAGTATTACCTTTCATACAGATTACCCCCTCTTTACTTCCTCCTAAACCTGTACTTTCGTTTAGTTATTTTAAATGAGGAATCTAAATATTTCATAACGAATTTGTTTCAGTTCCTGCTGATAAAGCAGATACTATTGTAATTAAATAATGTCAATATTTTATTTCTGGAAATCGGGCGGATTACTCCTTTGTATACTTTAGTTCAATCTACGGAGGATGATGCTGTTTCCATGTTTATAACACCTCTTTCATGGCTGGCTAGACGAAAAACAAAACAAACTTCCAACCATGTACTGGATTCTCAAATTACACAAACAGCCTTATAAAACAAGAGGAAACACTGCAAACGCACTCTGATCTCATATGACCCAAACGTCCCCGTAATATGGGAAGGAGGGTTTGTATATCAATTCGTTATCAATTCGCAAAACTCGTTCCATATTGTACGTGTATATCATTAATAACAGCAAGTAAATACTTGTATAACGAAATATTTAAAACTAGGTTTAATATTCATGTGTAAATTGACCTTTTGACCTTGACCTCTGGCCCCATGTCCGAAACATTCGTTGTCATCTAGACATTATAAGCACTCACTTTGGTAAATATAAATATCCTCCTTTAACTGGCGTAGGTGGAGTTCAGGGCCCCGTTTTATTATTTATCTTAGGATACGTCTCAAATTTTAAAACTGTTCACATGTTTGCACCTAAGCATTCAATGTAGACAATTATGTGTGAATTATGTGAGATATCATGTATAAGAACATGAAATAAAATCGCGTTCATTTGTGAATTGGACATAAAAGTAAAGAAATTAAGAAATTAACTTACGATAAAATTATCTTAAGTTGTTTCATAAAACCGGGCACATAGGTTACTAGCAAAAACTGACTGACGGACGGACGGATAGACGAACAGAGGACGGACTGGACCAACAACAGTATATCCGTATTTTCTTCAAATAGTACGGATATAAAGACGTATGATGTATATTATGTTAATGTTTTGCCATATAAAATATATATATGTACATACATTCTTGCTAGCTTTGTACTTTTTTGTATATATTTTTTTCCATAATAGTGGCGGCCTTTGCATGCCTTTAGTTATATACGGTCATTCCCATGCAGTGACGGTATGGTTTTCAAATAACTACAGACATTTAGGTTAAGATTTTATTGACTAGAGCACAATGCAAAGCAATAAGTAAGCACGTTTAGAGAAAAAACCAAATAAACAGTGTGGTATTTCCTGACTAAACTGATATGTTTACAACCTACAATCTGAAAAAGTTATCAAATTATGCAAAAATGCAAAGACACATAATATATGATCTTGCTATTCTATATATGACACGTATACGATTAAGTTAATTCATATCTTTCGATATTGATCGTAAAACAATATACGCGCTTGAAACGTGATATCGATCGATGGATTCTTTTTTCTTTCTTTGTACCTACGCGTTTGTTAATCGTAATTATTAGCTAATCAAAAGATAGTTAGTTATTCAGTTTGAACACTATATACTGCGCAATACAAATAAATGTCCACCCCCTGTGTGATGTCGATAACAAGAGAATAAAGTATTTTCCAAAGGCAAATACAAAATGAAACGTTTAACACTGTATGTACTTTGCATGAAAACGAGTAAAATGTTATAGAATGTCCCATTCGCTGGAGTATGATAGAGGAAAAAAGTAAATATAAATAGTCTGCGTATTTTTCAGGTTTGATAGATTTAATTGAATTTTTTTTTTGATAATAAGATACGTTTTCATTGCTGTCTAGAGTATCAAATATTTATAAGTTGAGATTCGCAATTATGCTTACATCGAACGCCGTTTTGAAAATTATAGAGAATAACGATTTTGAAAAATATAGAGAATAACGATTTTGAAGAATATAGAGAAAAAACGATTTTGAAAAATATGTGCAATCCTTTATCAATTCAAACCGCTTTGTCATGTTTTATAAGTATATGTCACATACTGGCTGTGTATGTCTTCCACGAATAGCCAGCGTAGTATCAAATTGCGGAGATTTAGTTGAGTGTTTTGCATTGTATAAGTAACTCTTTATGGAACGGTTGCTACTGGTCTAAGGGAGATCATTAACGATATTTTGAAACTATTGATAAGTTTTTAGTTTACATTAACTTTAATTTAGTTTAATAATATTTTATTGCAGATATGTTACAATACATCAATTCAACATCACAATATTCATAGAAACATATGCAAATGGATTGAAATGCAAGTTATTACAACATTAGTTACAGTTCTCTCCATAAACTTTAATAGTTTTTCATATCTAGTTTGAGTGGGTAGTTTAGATACAAAGCTTACCAAGCCTAGGTAACATATCAGTTTCATTATTCAGATATCAATAACACTAACAGTTTAGAATCATACTACCGCTATAAAAACAGTTTTGATATGGAAAAATATTTGAACCTATTAGATGATAATAAATTCCGAATAGTACTGGGTAGATTTAAACTTTTCTCTCACAATATATCCATTGAAAATGGTAGATATCAGAATATCCCGCGGGTAAACAGGAAATATATAGCAAATATTTATCTATATAGTAGAAAACGAATACCATTTCTTACTTGTATCCAGTATAATAGTCACTTAAAGCTACACAGTCCCTATTTTAACTGGTAATAACTCATGCATATGAATTAGTCACGTGTGAAGTAGTTTCAAATCGACGAACACTCCAAAAGTCGGTATATAAGGAGAATTTCACCTTTTTTATTTAGCCTCCGTACAAGTAACATCGATAAATATACGGCTTCAAAATATGTGATAAAAATAGTTGCCAGAAACGGGATTTGAACCACAGCCTTGCACTTTTAAGGGATGTACGCTGAACCACTAGACCACGGCTATTTATTGTTATGTTAGCATTTTTACACTAAATAGGCATTACGTAATAACTAGCGCACAACACAAACTCATCAAGCGCTAACTAACAAGTCGAGATATGATTGTTTTGGGGCGAAGTATTAGTTTCATATTGATAACACAATATTACACCAGGCAATGTTAATTTACACGTGCGACAAGATGGACTATATATTTATTGATACATCTTGAGTTGCGTTCAAATATGTTAAGTTATTTTGCCTCATAATAAATGGTAGTTAGCATACTATTATCTCAAGTAGCGTTACAGTTCAGTGGATAGAGCACCTGACTTGAAATCAGAAGGTCGTGTGTTCGAGCCCCGAAAGAAGCTAACTTTTTTTCTGTAAAAATTACTGTTACCGGTGTATAGGTACAATGTGCACTGGTCGATGTCTGTACAGTAAATGATTTCCTGCGCTATATTTGCTCGCTTAAATACCCAATTTTGACAGGAGCTGGTGAACATGAAGTTACACATAAGGACACGCCTACATATAAGAAATCGATTGATATAGAGACTCTGTAGCTTTAAGACAGAACTATTTAAACCCTAATTGTGCAGATGGCCCACGATAATTCTTTTTTGATTCGTTAATGTATAATAACTCGAACAGAACAATTGTAAACTTACCAAAATATGTTTATTATGCATTTAAACTTCGAAATGAAATGCAAGCTTTAATTTCTTCCCCACATTTCAACCTGGTTTCCATTAAGAATCTATAACGCGTCTCTGTAAACTTCAATGTATGTGTTGTAAACCATGTTGTTGTTTTTCTTATTTTCTCATATTTTATATATGTTCTCACTGAATTGTATATGTATAGTGTGTAGGCTATATACGTTGTACTGAATAAAGTTATTTGAATTTGAATCGAATTGTCAGCTTGAGTAATATCAAGTGATCAACTAAGAGGAAAATGTAGTTTCTGAAGTAATTGGGACCGTGGGACAATTGCATTTTAACTTTTTTCAAGTCCTCTTTAAGACACAGTATAACGTTTCTATCTGTTGGTGGATATAACATATAGGTAGAGCCTCTTTAAAACCATCATAGCTATGAATCAAACTGTGATATAAATCTACATACTCTACGCAGTGTTATAATTACATAATATACACAGTGTTGTCGCTACATCATCTACACAGTGTTATCGCTACATCATCTACACAGTGTTATCAGAGATAATTAGAAACAAACACAGTAACTCACTACAGCTTTAAATACGTTCTACGATATCAAAAGCAAAACAAATCACGCCGTCTCCTCTTTCTCTTCCTCTTAACAAGAGAGATAGAGAGATATTGTAAAAAATGTAAATATATAAATATAAAATTGACAACAATGCTGAATAATAAATGAACTAAAATAAAACATGAGGTAGAAGCTTTTGGAACGATAAATTCTTATTAAAAATCTATGTTTTGAATGCAAACAGATTGTTTTCTTCATTATCTTTTAGATTCTGCACTGTCTTAAAAGTGTGCTACTTGGCCATTGCGTGATCGCTCACATGCCAAATTATCGGAACCAATCAGACTGCAGATCGTGGCATTTGTTATATACTATTTAATACCGCAACAAATCAATTGATTGCGCCACGGCGCAGTCGGTTAGAGCATCGTCTACTATGTGTCTACTGAACCGAAAGATATTTCAAAAGATATTATACGAAACTACTACGGAATAAATCTTATTTGTTCCGAAAATTGTTCCGAAAATGTGGCATTACAGTACTCTGACAATATACGTAACGTTACTTAAACTGCTTTACGTTACCCGTGGGCGTATTGAATCTATAAAATGTGTCACTTTATCCATTGCCATATACCAACATATTTAATTTACACGTGGAAGCATAACTTTAAAGGGACACACGGCAATCTTGAAGTATTTGAACTGGGTGTCTCGATTTATATATCCAGTATTATTTTTACTTTGACCCTGGTTACATTTACATAAATCAAATTTTAAGTATTCACTTATATTATACTATAAGTTTTAATATATTATTGGTGCAATAAGATCAAAATTAATAATATGCAAAAGGAAATGGCTTAATACCATTCTTATAATTAATATTAATGATTGAACAAATCCAATTTATGTAGAAAAACTAACGGGACGCCGCTAGTTTTTAAAAAATCAAGATTGCCGTGTGTCCCTTTTATATTAAATTATCGAGAATTTGCCACTTTATCCATTGCAATCTTCGAAATTAAATTACGTAAAATGCCAAGTATTTTACCAATGGAAATGTTTTCATCTAAAAATGTGCCAATTTACCTATTACATTATAACAACAATATTAAAGGGACACACGGCAATCTTGAAGTTTTGAAATGGGTGTCTCGATTTATATATTCAGTATCATTTTTACTTTTACCCTGGTTACATTGAAATAAATCAAATTTTAAGTATTCACTATTTCGTCTTATTATACTATAAGTTTTAATATATTACTGGTGCAATAATATAAAAAAAAAATAATATGCAAAAACAAATGGTTTAATACAATTCGTATAATTAACATTAAAGATTGAACAAATGTAATTTATGTAGAAAAACTAACGGGGACGCCGCTAGTTTTTAAAAAATCAAGATTGCCGTGTGTCCCTTTAAATTACTTACACTGCTTTACTTTCCACATGGAAGTAAAACTTCAGTATTTCACCATCGCATATGTGACGCATGGAAGTAAAACTTCAATATTTCACTATCGCATATGTGACGCATGGAAGTAAAACTTCAATATTTCACTATCGCATATGTGACACATGGAAGTAAAACTTCAGTATTTCACCATCGCATATGTGACACATGGAAGTAAAACTTCAGTATTTCACTATCGCATATGTGACACATGGAAGTAAAACTTCAGTATTTCACCATCACATGTGACACATGGAAGTAAAACTTCAATATTTCACTATCGCATATGTGACACATGGAAGTAAAACTTCAGTATTTCACCATCGCATATGTGACACATGGAAGTAAAAACTTCAATATTTCACTATCGCATATGTGACGCTTGATCCACTGTATTACTGTTACAATATTAACTAGCGTGTTAACAACACAAACTGAACGGACGGGTGTACTTAACCCATCGACGTATAACATAATCTAAAACGTGCCTTCACCAATTGCAATATAATTTGAATATCCAATCGTATAGAATGCTCCACTTTGACCAATGCCAGATAAATTCAATATTAACTCACACATCACTCCACTTTGACCAATGCCAGATCAATTCAATATTAACTCACACATCACTCCACTTTGACCAATGCCAGATAAATTCAAAATTAACTAACACAGCACTCCACTTTGACCAATGCCAGATAAATTCAATATTAACTCACACAGCACTCCACATTGACCAATGCACAATTACTGTACTATTAAATTAACTAAAATGCGCTGTTTCAATATTATTATGTAAATGATATCACTAGAAAATAAATTAAAAAGCCACTTTACCCAGGCAGTGTTGCCTTAAAAACAGCAACCCAGCTAAATATCTTCATTTTACTCCGGCTATATAATTACCATAAATACTTAATGCTAGATTACTTATTTTACCCTCGGTAGATAATAGGAAAATAGGGAATTCCATCACGAGGTACAACAGTTTATTATCGGAACCTAGGCTCTGCCGATGTTTCGATTAAAACAGTTATACAGATCTGAACCGGATACCCATGATTGATAATTTTTCTTGCATATCATAATTGACGTCGCCATGCACGTTTCTTTACACAATGACGGTATGCAATTGTCATTGTTGATATCAGCGCGTGACTTTTATCCCCCCCCCCCTTGTGTAAGATCAGGCTTTCCATCACTCCCCCCCCTCCCCCCCCCCCCCCCCCCCCCCCCCCCCCCCCCTTGTGTAAGATCAGGCTTTCCATCACTCATGTAAAACGCGGATAACCATATCCGGTATGCAAGAAAATCACATAGAATGTTACACTAAATACTCTTTGTTATTAAACATAAAAAATATAAACCTCAGAGAAAAACTAGAGGTAGGAATACAACACTTTCTAAAACATAAATATATGTACAATATTATATTAATGTATATTAGCAAACAAAAGACAAATATAAAAGCTATCAATAACTATATATCGCACGAAAAAGGTTTGTGGTTCATATATACAACAAGAGTCCCAAAAATACTTGAAGTGATCACCTGAAAGATGATCATTTGTGGATTTTTTTTTGTTATATCAATTATGTCTAACAAAAAGTAGATATAAAAGTCGAATAGGAAATTATAGCGTTCAAGGACCACAGTCAACCAAAACCACGCAACAATTAGTTTGTTGTTTCAGAGTTTCTCCTATAACCACATCCCTCTCTCTCTCTCTCTCACTTTGGAACCCCTGGGAATGCCACGTTTACCCTGGTAAAATCATTTGAACACTCTTGATAGTCAAGGATATGAATTGAATTGAATTGAATTGGGGTTTTAAGGCGCACCAACACATGAAAAGGTTATATGGCGCCTAAAAGTCATGAACATGCAGGCTCATCTTCCATGTACATCGAGATAAAATATGGAAAATGGGCCTAGAACCTTCTCACCCTGAACTGCAGAGTTGCTGCAAATTCTATCGTAGAAACTCCATTTACGCTGGAGCCACGTTTATTGTTTTTCTGCCACTGCTCTTTTGATGCGAGCGAGATAGCACCTGAAACAATGCAGGGATCATGATGAAGACCTTTAATGAACATGAACAAAAAATGATAAAATGAACATGAATTTGTGGGGGATTCTACCTCTCTGCCTACCCCTCCAAAGGGATCTGCAGTGGATCTATTATTTGCCCCCTGACCAAACGGGGGCACCCGGGAACCACACGGGGCGTCAAGGATATGAAGATCATTTCTGAGCAATAACTGTCAATACATGTACACTGCTGCTTTAAACTTCTGTAGCTTTCCGTAATACGCCGATCTATATATACTCGGTAAAAAAAGTTTTGGACCAGGGTATATAAAGTCATATAAAAATCAAACTAGTGGACAGAATTTAAGTATCTTTTTTTAGTAACCAATGTCTATCCTACCCGGTTAATTTGGTACCAGAAACATTAAATTTCAAACAAGATTTGATTCTAAAAAGATATCGCAAACACACAAATGGTCTGTAAAAAATGTTGCAAAGTCTATAAAAAGTAACAGTTACAGACATTCGAGTAACCAATAAAAATATTATTATTTTTTTGCAAACTTTCATTGTAAACGATAATTATTGTTGATTGTTGATCTATTGTCAATTATCAACTGAGATAATAACGGTTATGGTCGAATGTCATGGTTCAGCGATCATTGTACGGGTTCGAACACTGTTTGTGTATTCGACCAGGGACAGGCTCATGGAGTGTCATGGAAATGGTGGCGGTTATACTCATTATTGAGAAATTTTGCAACTTCTTTTAGTGACCCTTAGTGCATTCGGATAGCTACTGTGATTGTTTGCCGGTGATATATTTTTGTTTATTTTGTTTTATGTAATGGAATACATTTTTGTCTTTGATTTGATACATAGAATATTAAAATCCGTCAACTGGGTTTCTTTTTATGCGCCATTATATGCCCTGGTCCAAAACTATTTTACCGAGTATATATAAACGCAGCAGTATCAATCCAAACAAAAATCAACAACAAACATTTCCCTATATAACTCTATGTAAAGCTTTAACTCCAAAGGACGGGGCCCAATTTGACACCAGTATCACTATATGAGTAGACTGGATAGAGTACCAAAAGCTTATGCTACCTACATTATATTATATTTATAGCTCTTATAGTTTAAGAGATTTTTTTTTAAAGAGTTCTTACATTACTTCAGGCATGGCAAAATTTGATCTTGAACAACTTGGTATGGTAGGAGTCCATAAGCTAATGCTACACGCCGTGGGAAGTCGATGCCTTGAGGTTTCAAAGAAGATGTTTCCAGTTTTTTGCAATATAGTTATGTCGAGGTAAAACATGTGACTCCTGTGGTCCCCAGAAGAACCATTTGACATGTGACCCCTCGGGTCCCAAGAAGAACCATTTGAATACATACGGTAGAGGACCATTAACGTATGCAATATGCAAAGTATTATACATCTAGCTCTTCTAAAACATGATTTTAAAGATCATCCTATACAGGTTTGCCAAATTTGATCCTAAGGTCACCATCTGAACAAATTTGGTAGCAGACCATAAGCTAGTACTACGCGCAATATATGAAAGCCTTTTGCCTTGTTGTTTAGGAGAAGAAGATGTTACAAGTTGTTCCCTATTTAAGTCTGGTTAGACATACAATATCACTGTATACACTATTTGGAACTCCGGGTCACGACTATTGTTAACCATGCGGGCTTTTTATTTTGAATATACTTGATATTCTAGAACCTAGAGAGATCTGTTATAATCAAAAACTGTCGAAAATAAGTTCAGGGCTCTTGAGAAGACGATTGTTGAAGGTTTCGGGTATTTTTATAACGGCGGTTACTTTGGATATTGTGTTGACCTAATTTTAACAAACTTGAACGTGACGTTTTGTCAAAATCGTCCAAGCGGTTTATAAGGAGAAGTCATTAAAGCTAAAATTGAAAGACGTACGACGACGGACGGACAAAAAACGGTGCAATAGCTCACCTTGATCCTTCGGTCCAGGTAAGCTAAAATTGTGGGACAAGATATACTTCCTGTTATCTAACCGTACAAAAGAAAACCCTTTTACATGGTGCCGCATGTTGCCGCCACAGAAAACAACTGCCTGGATGTTGTTTACCCATGGAAATCACACGCATGCATGCACGCACACATGCACGCACGTACGTACACAGTATACGCTCGCACGGCACGCATACGCACATGCACACGCATACGCACACACGCATTGATTGCTTTTTTATTCTTTGTATTATTATGCGGCTATTCATTATGGCAAATACTAACGTTTTTTTAAACAACTAGCTGCATACAGCTCTTTAAGGTGCCTTCAGTTTAGGTGAGCTAAAACTATCATTGTAATATATATGGTAGAATATTGTCAAACATATACAATAATACGCGGTATTGTGTTCGCAAGAATCTATTTAAAATGGTTTGTTTTTTCGAAGCCTTTGTACGCATGGCATATGACTACGGACGGTGCAATACAACATCAATATATTAAGTCAACATACAATTATGGCAGAACATGTAAAACACATGTAGAAGTAGATTACACAAGTCAAACCGGAAGTGTAGCATTCACAGAACGCAGTCAACACGCACTTCCAGCGACAAGTACACGGCATATATACACGCACTTCCAGCGACAAATTCACGGCATATAACACGCACTTCCAGCGACAAGTACAAAGGCATATAACACGCACATCCATCGACAAGTACACGGCATATATATAATATGTATACATTTGAAGTCATACAAATAAAACGGTATATACTGAAGCTATAGCCAGGCAGTTCATTGTGAATTTTTGGATTATTATACTTAACGTGAACATGTTTGAGCCAATAAGCTTACACACAGTACAGGCATACCACGAAACATCATGAGCATATGAAGCATCAAGACGTCATGCAAGCAAGCATGACATGACGTAAGTGTGTTTTTTTTTGTAGACGAATGGAATAGTATATACTTTATTAACTATATATATGTTGGCATATATATTATTTGCATCTACAAGAGGTATCAACTTATAATGTATCCTGTTTGTTTATCATTTTATTTTTCAACGTAAGCGATTATCATAAAATGCGTGATTTAATTATGTCAAACTGTCCTTTAGAACGTATTAATTTAAAAATGATTTCAAATTTCACGCGGTTAGCTTAAAATTACATTTTGAAATTGTTGCATGCCATTTTCCAATTTTAAAACTATATGTTTCTGTTGCCGTAGAGTTTTACCTTACACCAAATAATTACACTAAATGCATAACATAATTGTTTAAAACTGTGTTTGCAATTTAAATATGATAGTATGTTTCATTTTAAGACAAAAATATAAATGTTGAATTTAAAAGTTCGAATTTTATCGCAATATTAAGAAATTGGCATATAGTTGGACAGTTTGCTCGTATTTTACCGGTGATTTTATAAATTAACCAAAATAAGTATTTTCCTAAATCTTAAGTTATATATTTTTTCTTTCTCTTCTTATATAAAGAGAAGAAAATAACAACAATAACTGCAGCTGATGTTTCAAACTAGACGTTTTCATAAATGTAATCATTTTCAAATTCTAATTTCATGTTAATTTTCGCTGAAATCGTAAAAAAAACGACAAAAAGCAAAAATAAAATGCACATTCCACTTTTTTACATTCACACATGGACATATCAGACTACTATAACCTTAAACGACAAGTTATAAGCATTCTTTTTTAAATTATATTGCAGTTATTTTTATAATTAAAGATATTTGCTTCAAAACATAATTCTCTACCCTTTTTCAAAAATACTGATGCAGCAAAATTACGAAGCACATACTGATTCATGTCATAGTGTTTTATATCGAAAGAATCATTAGACTTGACATTAAAATGAACATATTCGGGGAGAATGTCAAGATATTCAAATCAGTTACAAAATGAAAGTGTTACGTTATAAGTTGAACACCTCTTGTATTTTGCATGAATGAGACACTGAGCTGAATGCGGTTATACCGACAAGATCATTTTCAAGGCCAATAGCAAAGCAAAATATACCGGGTTGATCAAACTAATAAGTTTTTAATATAATACATACAAAACTCCAGAACTTAAAATAATCTATTGATCAGATAAAATTCTCCCAAAGGGCTTAATCTATAGTTTCACTCTGTACATATCTGATTTACTCAATATCCACGTTAATGCTGAAGAAAATTGTAAACACATTACTTTACACAATTTCAAAACCTAGTAATGTACACAACTGTAGTAATATTAAACGCTTCACGACAAATTGAATGCTAGGATATTCGACAACGTATTATTTTATACGCATTTACTAATAAAATACGCAGTTATATTTCTATTACCTTTTAAAATTTGACATCCGCAGTAATACTTCTATTACCTTTAAAGTTTGACTTCTGGAGTCCCACCAAACATATAAGAAATGCATACAACATAACGTGACGATAAAAATATTGGTAAATTAAATATGGATTTTATATTCAACATAGTTCGTTCTTCGTTCGTTCATTCGTTCACACACGTTTCATAAAAACAATATTAAAAAATGAAAATATATTACTATACATAGTGGTTGTAGACATGCGAAACATATGTAATTCTAAATCTATACACTGTATTGTAAACATATGACACGCATGTTAATTTATAAGCATTTTACTACACATACTTAGTGTACACATGTAACACATATGTAACTTATCTTAACACAGAATTGTATGGTATAATTATACAAGCACATATATATCATACAGTACACTAAACTTTACAACGAGTCGATACAAAAACAGAGTATTGAAAAAAGTATTGCCACCTATGGTACGATAAAAGGTCAAGAAATGCATTATGTTATACAATCCAAATGCAGTATATTAATTAATATACCATCAAGGCATACATATATATAAAATAAAACAAGATAATAACATAGCATTTTAAGCGTTCCATGAATAATCTAGCCGTCGTTCGCGCTGACGTATGTACATGTCATCTTGTAGAAAAAGCTCTTGTATAGAGCTACGTACATGACAAAATAAGGAGCATTACTTAAAACTACTTTACTTTGAGAATAAATTCAAAATTTTCAAAAACCATGAAGCTGTGAAGAAAAACCTATATATGGACCTTTAAAATGTTTTTGAGTTTTTAAGTTAATTTTAAAAGATATGGAGTTGCTCGTTACATATTCAATGTAAAACAATTTTAATATGTCTGTCTTATTACCGAGTTTTTTCGTGTTATCCATAATAAGATAAAACAAAGGTAATATAGAAAAAATAGTTTTCAAATCAGAAAAGCCTTAACAACACTTTACTGTCGCGATGTATAACATATGTAAGCACCGAGTTAGCGAACTGTTTGCAGTGCCACGACTGCACTTCGTTTTCTGCAATCCAATGGTACATGATATCGAAGTCTGTTTTCTTGCAAAACAAATATACTACACAGGCAGTATCAAAGACAAAAATCGAAAATATACTAAGTCATATTTCCTGTTGACAACGATCATGTAGTACCATTTGAACTCGGATCATCAAAAGAGTATATAAATAATAAAAGACAATATTGAATAAATAAACGAAACATGCAGACTACATATACAGTAGAATAAAACAGGGCGATCGTAGTTCAGTATTTGCAAAATACGTTTACATATTCGTCAGAACTTTATGTTGACCATTTTTTCCTCAGTTTCAGTGGACAAAGGAAACTAGACGCATATGTACGTCATATTTGTATAACGACTAGTCGAGCGCTTCTGCCAATGCTGTTCTCTTGGAATGGAGATCAGTCGATCTCGTGCAAATGGTGTCCTATGGACCCAGAGCAAATCCTTTCGATGAGCCAATAAATTTCTGACAGCCGTGGCTAAACTTGCAGCAGATGTGCCCGGCCTGTAAACAGAGCAAAGACACGTTTATTCAAAAATGACCTAGAGTAAAAACTACATTTTTAGCCTGTAACAATATTAAAGAGTTTTTTTACTAACGGCAATTTGGAGAATTTCTCTATGAGGACTTACCAATAAGTTGGTGAAGCACGTATTTTCCTGTCAGGTATGGAACTACCGTTTATAGACACATTGTTGGTATCCTTATGGTTACGAACTGTGCATCCCTTGTCGCAGATTTATACTTGTAATTGTTATTACAGATATTTCAGGCTGAGTCTTTCACCACTGAGATACCCAGGTAGAGGTCATCAAAACCCTTAATAACACTCTCGGTATCTGGATGACACATTGCACATTGACAACATTTTCGTTTCTGCTATAAATTATATATATTCTAACGAACTTCAACCCAACAAAGCCAATATTTCTGCTACGTTTCATGTTCGACTTGTATTTAAAGCCTTTAATGATCTGGATGAGATATTCAACATTGACAACGCTTTCTTTTTTACAATTTTCATACATCAGTACATCAACACTATCTATCCTAAACTTATACTTAACACAACTAATATTTCTGTACTGTCGCTTCTTTTCTCGATTTACACAGGTCCATTGAAAAGGGAGATGTTATTTAGCAACATCTATGACAAGAGAGATGATTTTAATTATGATATTGTGTGTGCGTTCACACGTTTCATTAAAACAATATTAATATTTCTAAGGATTATAGTCCCTCCACCTACGACAGGCGTCCTACCCGACGATTATAGGCACAATGTCTGGACTTTTATCTGTGTGTTGTTGTGTGATGTGATGATATGTCTACTTGAAGCAGCGAACTCAATGGTTTCACTGGAATACCACGCCGTAGTAGACATGATACCCCCAGTCACATTATTCTGACACTGGTCAATCAGTCGTAGCTCTACCCATTATTGCTCGTCAGGCAAGGGTTACAAGTGTCTACTCCATTTTTAAAATCTTTGGTATGACGAGGTCTTTAATATTTGTATAACTAAAAAAAACCTACTCCAACAACTTTGAAAAAAACTTTGCAAACTTTTATTATCGCACCTTGATCTACTTATAAAAGTATTTTAAGAACTCTTTTGCACAAGAACTATCAAAACCTGACTTCTGTAGTGACGTGATTTACAAACTTCGTAAGATCCTTGTTATAATCACCGTCATACAACCTTTATAAAACTTGTTAAACAGCTTATCAAAAGAGGTTATGAACCTATCATTTTACAACACACTGCGTGTTTAGCGGTTGACCCATTTACAGTTCGCCTTTGAATGCGATGACAGGACAGATTGTGGACCCTACGATGGCGTCTACCTAAATCTCTTTAGGGTTCCGTATTGGAAAGTTTAGTGGCAAACATGCTACTGGTGGTTAAAACAGGTTCTAGGGTGCATCAAACTTCACTCTTACCCTATTATAAATCCAAAAAAAAGGGACAGAGTAAATAAAGAAACACCACCAGGCTATATTCTCTGTCGAACTAGGCAATATAAATATAATACAAAGATGATCATATATATATGAATATAACAGAAACTAACATGAGCTAAATCAGAGGCAATCGCATATGGTGTATCAACTAAGGATACTAACCTGGCCTGAAATTCACCAACCATTCTTGAGAAGATTCTTAGACTTAAGCCCAAGTATGCAAATTTCAATCACAAATATTTCGATAAACGTTCATAACAAGCTGCTATGTATACATATGATAAATACTAATAAATGGCAACTTCATACGATCGTTTATCCTTGAAGGTCACAAGAATAGTTGTGAACGAAATCTGAGTACTTGAGCTCAAGTCTAAGATTAGTTTGAAGAACTGTTGGTGAATTCAAGGCGAGGATATTGACAATGATTATATCTCAAGTGCCCACATTGATTGAAAGGGGGTTGTTCAAGTAAGGACATCACAAAGAGGCAATCAAGTATCTCAACGTCATGACATCCACCCGAGGCAATCGTAGGGAGATGTCTCAAATCAGTACATCAACCAGCGGCAATCGAAGGGAGGTGTCTCAAATCAGTACATCAACCAGCGGCAATCGAAGGGAGGTGTCTCAAATCAGTACACAACCAGAGGCAATCGAAGGGAGGTGTCTTAAATCAGTACATCAACCAGCGCCAATCGAATGGAGGTGTCTTAAATCAGTACATCAGCAAGCGGCAATCGAAGGGAGGTATCTTAAATCAGTACATCAACCAGCGGCAGTCGAAGGGAGGTGTCTTACATCAGTACATCAACCAGCGCCAAACGAAGGGAGGTGTCTTAAATGAGGTCATCAAACTGAGACAATCCAAGGGAGAGGTATCAGCCAGATGCATCAAAGCAAGTCGTCTCAAATAGGATATTTGCGCACATTAAAAAGAGTAATTTATTTGATACTTGACTCAATGCATGAATTTGACCATTTATACACATACAAATGTACTACATTAGCGACTGTAATTTAATAATTACCTTGCATTCACATCGAGTGCACGGGTCGTCCGCCAGATACCAAGTGTCTCCATGGTGATTTATGACACCATTGTGGCTGCATGTGTACGTCGACAAGTCCGCGCCACCGGCATTCTGGATACTATTGTCACAGGGTACATTGTCGGCACATCTCGGACAACAGTCACCGGGTTCTTGAATGTACTTGCTACACACCTCGGCGGGACACACGATGGGCCAACAGTCGATCTCGCCATCCTGCAGGGTAAATACAATTGCATTCAAGTTATTGGACATGTTCACTAGAATGGTTCGTGGAGTAAAGTTTTAACCCTAACCCCGCTAATAATGTATAATGGACTGTCCTTTCTTTAAATTTAGACCATTCCATTTATGATACAAAGGAGTGTTTTGGTTTAATGACTGATGAGAAGCCAGACAGTTTACACTGGATGCAAAGGTCGACCTTAGCAGGCTAAGAGTTAATACTATATTCACTTTACCTTTATTTGTTATAACATGATCGTGTCTTGAATAAAGTGTAAACAATATTATATCTGACAAACTTTTATTGATACGTTCAAATTATGGTTCTATCGAAGTCTCTGCCACATTTCTTTTACCTACACGTCTTGATTTAGTTTGTCCATAGTTATAAAATTGTAGTTTGGCATTGCAGATGTACTATTGAATTCGAATCTATCCTTAACCTCTCTCCGGGGAAACTATCCTAAGAAAATGTGTTAATGCACAGTTAAACATCAATTCAATTCAACTTATTTGCAATACACATGATGTGATTATTTTAAGAATTCTATGCAGTCTCATAGCTCATTCATAGAGGAACTCTTTAATATGCTATTCAATTCGATATTTTGTGCAAGCTTTCTGTTTTTTTGCTTTGATACATTATTCGATACATTTTTATATATGCGATTTGTTTATGTCTTATTAAAATGAAAACAAAATGGCACCAACCAAACACTCGCACGTCTGACACTGGTACTGCCACCTCTCGGAATTATCAAAGGTCAATGCTGTTTCCTCGTGCATGCACGTGGCGGTAGTGTCACAATGAAGACAGCATTCCAGGTCCACGGTGTCAGATGAACAATTACATTCTTTCTTGTGGCAAGAAGTAATGCCTTCCTAAACACACCAGAGGCCCAATAAAATAAAAGTTTAGCTTATCCAATAACCCATAATATAGTAATGTATATGAACAAAAAGGTTTTTAAAAAATATGTAATTTTTACCATTACATTACATGAAAATATCAAAATCTTCTTTAAATAGACAAAAACACCAAAATATGTTTCCTGCAACTACAAAGAATCGTACTAGTACCATACATAACGGAATAGATGTACACTATTGTTTGGGGCGCTTGTTTCAGCCAAAGATTTTTCTGCAGTAACTCGAGCAATTTAAATAATACGTACATCAGTTATATATCATTAGAACTGGCATTTTTAGTGGTAAATAAAACTACTTTACTTTTGAAAATCAGTTGAGAAAAAAATATTTTACAGCCAAAAGGATTTTTTGATGGGGCTTTTCCTATGTAAATTCCTTGTTGGTGGGACAGCAGAAAATTAAGAAATGTCAAATAACTTCAGTAATACTTCATATTTTGCTATAAAACTGTCAGGGTGTCTTAAATTACTAATATCCAACAATTTAAAAACATTTTTGGATAAAAATTCTAAAAAAAATATTTTACAAATTTTTCATGCAGCAGAATTTTGCATTGAAAATGACCCATCAAAAACAACTTTCGCACATAAATTTTTTATTTCTCAACCGATTTTGAAAAGTAAGGTATTTTTATTTACCACTAAAATTGTCTGTTTCACTGATATACAACTTATTTAGGTAGTAGATTAATTTTATCTTAAAAGTCCAAAAAACCTTTGGCTGAAACAAGCTCCCCAAACAATAGTACAATATTAGAACCAACACATACACGTGTAAACATGCCTAAAATGGATGAGCTAATTCGTTTAGAAGCTACCCAGTGTTTATTTAATCATTGCCTTACTATCATTGAAAAGCGTGTTTAACAACACTGCCTTTGTATTTCCGATTTTATATTTACTCCAATGTGATGTTAATTGCACAAAGAAACAATAGGGAAACCAAAAACCATATTCTACAATTCTAAATTAAAATTTGGAATTCTAATTCTAACACTGCCTTTGTATTTGCGATTTTATATTTACTCCAATGAGATGTTAATTGCACAAAGAAACAATAGGGAAACCAAAAACCATATTCTACAATTTTAAAGTAATTTCTAATCTGGAATTAAATTACGAAAACTGTTATTGTAAGGTACCTTGCAGTGGCATTGCAGACACTTGTCTATAGCAGAGGACCACGTATCGCCATTGTCGAACTCCTCCATGGTGTACTGGCACTCTAGGAAATAATGTAACGACATTATTAGACAGAGTGTTGAGCAATTATTTCGGACATATATTATTAACCATAGTGGAACAGAAAGGAGTGTCAATTTTAATTGTTTAATATATCATTCAGATACCGAGAGTTGTTATTAAATGCTTCGAAAAGTCTTTCACCAGATGCCCATGCATACAATTATATCGTTGAAGCTATACTGAAAGGAAAGAGAAACGCATAATGGGTATTTCCGCTATATATTGTATGTTTACTATGCCACTTACTAGGCGACATTAGGCCTGTCCTTCAGAAGGACGTTTTAAACAGCACTGAACACACCAATGGTTACCCCTTTAAAAGTTTCATTATCGACAGAATGCGCATTTGGCTCAAACAGGTGAGAAACATTAGGCTTTAAACGTTGCAATATCTTAACATTAAACACGATACTGAAATGGCTTGACTTTTTCAAGCGAAACGTCAACATTTATGAATTTCGTGTAACAAAGTATATTTTGATTAAAATGTCTACTACATGACAGAGTTGTCCTTTCTGTAATTAGTTGTAGCCCCTATTTGCACAAAACAAGTTGAGATATATCTGGAATATTACGTGGAATTAGGTGTATATAATAGTGTAGTATAGGCAATCTTTTGATTATGCGTTTCTTTTTCCTTTCATTATATATACATATATTACTAAACACGTTTTCATTTACTTTGGAACGTTTATCTGAGTGCACTTACTTTTCTCACATACTTGGTCTGTTTTGCAAGCACATATATAGCCCCCCTCTGTGTTTACACAGTCTGTTGTTGGATGACATGTGTGACCTTGACCTTCTCCGACACACTCATTCACATCTACAAAGCAAAAACAGCAACAACAAAGATATTGATACATGGTTATGCTGTTGTTTCCAATGACGTACAACCGGTATTATATAATTGAAACAGTCATTCGATTGCCTCTTCAAAGAAGGTATACACGCCGAGTAGGAAATGGATTGCCTCTTCAAAGAAGGTATACACGTCGAGTAGGAAATGGATTGCCTCTTCAAAGAAGGTCTACACGTCGAGTAGGAAATGGATTGCCTCTTCAAAGAAGGTCTACACGTCGAGTAGGAAATGAATTGCCTCTTCAAAGAAGGTCTACACGTCGAGTAGGAAATGGATTGCCTCTTCAAAGAAGGTCTACACGTCGAGTAGGAAATGGATTGCCTCTTCAAAGAAGGTCTACACGTCGAGTAGGAAATGAATTGCCTCTTCAAAGAAGGTATACACGTCGAGTAGGAAATGGATTGCCTCTTCAAAGAAGGTATACACGTCGAGTAGGAAATGAATTGCCTCTTCAAAGAAGGTCTACACGTCGAGTAGGAAATGGATTGCCTCTTCAAAGAAGGTCTACACGTCGAGTAGGAAATGGATTGCCTCTTCAAAGAAGGTCTACACGTCGAGTAGGAAATGAATTGCCTCTTCAAAGAAGGTATACACGTCGAGTAGGAAATGGATTGCCTCTTCAAAGAAGGTCTACACGTCGAGTAGGAAATGAATTGCCTCTTCAAAGAAGGTCTACACGTCGAGTAGGAAATGGATTGCCTCTTCAAAGAAGGTCTACACGTCGAGTAGGAAATGGATTGCCTCTTCAAAGAAGGTATACACGTCGAGTAGGAAATGAATTGCCTCTTCAAAGAAGGTATACACGTCGAGTAGGAAATGGTTTGCCACGTCGAGTAGGAAATGGATTGCCTCTTCAAAGAAGGTCTACACGTCGAGTAGGAAATGGATTGCCTCTTCAAAGAAGGTATACACGTCGAGTAGGAAATGAATTGCCTCTTCAAAGAAGGTATACACGTCGAGTAGGAAATGGATTGCCTCTTCAAAGAAGGTCTACACGTCGAGTAGGAAATGGATTGCCTCTTCAAAGAAGGTCTACACGTCGAGTAGGAAATGGATTGCCTCTTCAAAGAAGGTCTACACGTCGAGTAGGAAATGGATTGCCTCTTCAAAGAAGGTATACACGTCGAGTAGGAAATGAATTGCCTCTTCAAAGAAGGTCTACACGTCGAGTAGGAAATGAATTGCCTCTTCAAAGAAGGTCTACACGTCGAGTAGGAAATGAATTGCCTCTTCAAAGAAGGTCTACATGTCGAGTAGGATGGATTGCCTCTTCAAAGAAGGTATACACGTCGAGTAGGAAATGAATTGCCTCTTCAAAGAAGGTATACACGTCGAGTAGGAAATGGATTGCCTCTTCAAAGAAGGTATACACGTCGAGTAGGAAATTAATTGCCTCTTCAAAGAAGGTATACACGTCGAGTAGGAAATGGATTGCCTCTTTAAAGAAGGTCTACACGTCGAGTAGGAAATGAATTGCCTCTTCAAAGAAGGTATACACGTCGAGTAGGAAATGGATTGCCTCTTCAAAGAAGGTCTACACGTCGAGTAGGAAATGGATTGCCTCTTCAAAGAAGGTCTACACGTCGAGTAGGAAATGGATTGCCTCTTCAAAGAAGGTATACACGTCGAGTAGGAAATGGATTGCCTCTTCAAAGAAGGTATACACGTCGAGTAGGAAATGGATTGCCTCTTCAAAGAAGGTATACACGTCGAGTAGGAAATGGATTGCCTCTTCAAAGAAGGTATACACGTCGAGTAGGAAATGGATTGCCTCTTCAAAGAAGGTATACACGTCGAGTAGGAAATGGATTGCCTCTTCAAAGAAGATATACACGTCGAGTAGGAAATGGATTGCCTCTTCAAAGAAGATATACACGTCGAGTAGGAAATGGATTGCCTCTTCAAAGAAGGTCTACACGTCGAGTAGGAAATGGATTGCCTCTTCAAAGAAGGTATACACGTCGAGTAGGAAATGGATTGCCTCTTCAAAGAAGGTATACACGTCGAGGAGGAAATGGATTGCCTCTTCAAAGAAGATATTCACGTCGAGTAGGAAATGGATTGCTTCTTCAAAGAAGATATACACGTCGAGTAGGAAATGGATTGCCTCTTCAAAGAAGGTATTCACGTCGAGTAGGATCTTCAAAGAAGATATACACGTCGAGTAGGAAATGGATTGCCTCTTCAAAGAAGGTCTACACGTCGAGTAGGAAATGGATTGCCTCTTCAAAGAAGGTATACACGTCGAGTAGGAAATGGATTGCCTCTTCAAAGAAGGTCTACACGTCGAGTAGGAAATGTAGCTTTCACAGAACACAGTCAACCACAAACACAGTCAACCACAAACACAGTCAACCACAAACACAGTCAACCACAAACAGTCAACCACAAACACTGTCAACCACAAACACAGTCAACCACAAACACAGTCAACCACAAACAGTCAACCACAAACACAGTCAACCACAAACACTGTCAACCACAAACACAATCAACCACAAACACAGTCAACCACAAACCACAAACACAGTCAACCACAAACACAGTCAACCACAAACACAGTCAACCACAAACAACAGTCAACCACAAACACAGTCAACCACAAACACAGTCAACCACAAACAACAGTCAACCACAAACACATTTAACCACAAACACGTATTAAAACAAAAGAATTACAATGGTAATAAGCAAGGCACGTCGTTTCTTTCTTGATTTACATCTTTCTATTGAAAATGGAGTAGTAATAACTCACATTTATGATAAGAGTGATGATTTTGATTTCGATATTGTGAAGTATCCACATTTAGATGGGGATACCCTCAAATACTTTTTCGTATGGCGTGTATATTTCTCAGTTAATTCATTTTGCCAGAGCTTGTAGCCATGTTGAGGGCTTCAGCCTTCGTACTGAAAAACTCCTCCGACAGGGTTACCGTTACCATAAGTTACGCACGACCTTTTCTAAGTTTTATTATCGTAACACCGATCTGCTAGACCAATATAATAGCAATCTTAAAACACTTCTGCGACAAGTTTTATCACAACCCGTCTTTTATGGAGATGTGATTTACAAACTTAGGAAGATTATCGGTCGTGAGTTATTTATTAAAATTATTAGAAAATTTAGAAACAGAGGTTACGACCGAAGTATTCTGCGGCGCACTACATGCCTAGTTGTAGACCCTTCTACAGTTTGCAAGTATGCTTTCCACTTTGATTGTGCAACGACCGGACGGGCGGTGGACTCTATGACAACGTGTTCCTAAATCCTTTAAGGCGTGAACCGTTTGATGAATGTCCTTCACTCCGTGCCCTTCACGGTTTTCCCCTTGATGCTCTGACTTCAGACAAGTCATCGAGTACATATGAGATTAGGTTCTTAGGTTTAGTTACTTTTTTATATATATTATATACATCAATATTTCTGTGTTTTTTATTATAACACTTATCTACGCTTTCTCAAATGTTAGGAGTTAAATCGGCGGGGATTATTTTTATTTACACTGTCCTGTTGTTTAAGGATGATGACATGGTAAGAGTGAGGTTTGGTGCACCCTTGAACCGGTTTAAACTACCCGGTGGTCCCTGTTCCCACTGACCGTTCCAAGGCTGTACTCCTATTGTCAACCCTGATATGTTTATGATGTGCTTTTTTAATGACTGTGTTTGTGATGTACTTTTTGAATCACCTTTGCGTTGTCATACTTGTTGGAGTGACTGTATTCTGTGAATGCTACTCTTCCTGTTGGAGTTATAACCTTTTTTATATGACACCAAAGACACAAACGGGTTGACAATAGGACTACCGCCTCGGAACGGTCAGTGGCAAAAATGGCCGCAAACTTATCGTAACGTTTTAAAGTCAAATGACGCTTGCCTCGAACTTCTATAGACCTTTGACAGTGCAAATAACATAATTGTTCATCATTTTGATACAAAGCTAGCATTCTGTATACAAAATTCGTGAACGTTTTAGATTTAACGTTTTAGATTTAGCGTTTTTTTTCTATTGTAATAGGCATATTAACTATAAGCATACACACCCAAACATAATCGTCCATAGTGGTTATCAGGCCAGTTGCTATGGTAACCTTCTATGCAGGCACATCTATACCATCCGGCTGTGTTTATACACACAGATTTATCGTGACACGAGGCAATACCCATGGAACATTCGTCAATATCTGCAATAAAATAAGGTAAGTTAATATCAGCCTTCATACACACAGATTTATCGTGACACGAGGCATTACCCATGGAACATTCGTCAATATCTGCATACAGTAAGGTAATATTAATATATTATCTGCATAAAATAAGGTAATATTAATATTCTACATTACCCAGGGAAAATTGGTCAATATCTGCAGACAATAAGGTAATATTAATATTCTAAAATACCCAGGGAAATTTGGTCAATATCTGCATAAAATAAGGCAATATTAATATTCTACAATACCCAGGGAACATTGATCAATATCTGCATACAATAAGGTAGTATTAATATTATAGGTTATTGAATTTGTATGGCTAAATATTACTTGGGACTCGTTGTTTTGGCAAAGGACGACGAGCTTGCGAGTAGTCCTGCGCCAAAACAACGAGTTCCAAGTAATATTTAGCCATACACATTCAATAACCTTTTTATTGTATACTTTCATATTGTTTTCGATCAATGTTAATTGTATGACTATTACTATTCATTGTATTTGTGTTATTTTTATAGCTTTTGATGGAATTCCTATCTTGTCATTCAGTTTCATTTTGTGTGGATGATTATTTTTGTGCGAAAACGACGTCGACGTCGGATGACGTCATTAAAAACATCAAGCGATTTTCTAAAGTTTGTTTACCATTCGATAACGTTAAAACAGTGGGTGAGTGACCGTTTCAATTATTTTATCAATTTCTGCCATAAAAGGTTGAAAAAAAATCCCACATATTTTTTTGTTGACACTATAGGAAGGATTACGTTATTTTATTTGAAAGTAGTTCCTTATTTCTATTTCGCGGCTCTTAGCAAGCACGAGAAAAAGTTCCGGTGCAATATCAATGTGTGCAATATCGTAAAATATTGCACACTTAGCTCAATGTAAACTAACCGGGACAATATGAAAGTATACAATAGCAGTATTTACACACACAGGTGGTTGTAGCACGAAGCAATACACAGAGAACATTCGTCAATATCTGCATAAAATAAGGTAGTATTAATATTCTACAATACGCAGGGAACATTGGTCTATATCTGCATAAAATAAGGTAGTATTAATATCAGTATTTACACACACAGGTGGTTGTAGCACGAAGCAATACACAGAGAACATTCGTCAATATCTGCATAAAATAAGGTAGTATTAATATTCTACAATACGCAGGGAACATTGGTCAATATCTGCATAAAATAAGGTAGTATTAATATCAGAATTTACACACACAGGTGGTTGTAGCACGAAGCAATACCCAGAGAACATTGGTCAATATCTGCATACAATAAGGTAATATTAATATTCTACAATATCCGGGGAACATTGGTCAATATCTGTATACAATAAGGTAATATTAATGTTCTACAATACCCAGGGAACATTGGTCAATATCTGCATACAATAAGGTAATATTAATATTCTACAATATCCGGGGAACATTGGTCAATATCTGTATACAATAAGGTAATATTAATGTTCTACAATACCCAGGGAACATTGGTCAATATCTGCATACAGTAAGGTAGTATTAATATTCTACAATACCCAGGGAACATCGGTCAATATCTGCATACAATAAGGTAATATTAATATTCTACAATACCCAGGGAACATTGGTCAATATCTGCATACAATCAGGTAATATTAATATTCTACAATACTCAGGGAACATTGGTCAATATCTGCATACAATAAGGTAATATTAATATTCTACAATACCCAGGGAACATTGGTCAATGTTTGCATAAAATAAGGTAATATTAACATTCTACAATACCCAGGGAACATTGGTCAATGTTTGCATAAAATAAGGTAATATTAATATTCTACAATACCCAGGGAACATTGGTCAATGTTTGCATAAAATAAGGTAATATTAATATGCTTTTATCGTGGCACGAAGCAATACCCATGAAGACATTACAGGGAAAATTCATTAATATCTTCATAATATATTTTAAACAAATGTCGCATACGACTTGTATCGCATACGATTGGCGGGAATTTACGACAATTTTGTATTGCTCTTAGTTTATTGCAGCAATAACACGTTCTTATTAGACTTGACATTCACTAGCATTTGTTTAGTGCTGTGTGGCGGCCGTAAAAAGTCGCCGCGACTACAAATCAGTAGTGTTATTGCTTACTGGTCCTTTGGGTTTATGATTATGAAACTCAATATTTGTGGCTTGAACAGAATATCGCTTAAAGCTACATAGTCTCTGTTTTAACTGGTAATAACTCATGAATATAAATGAGTCACGTTTAAAGTAGTTTCAAATCGAAGAACACCCCACAAGTCGGTATATAAGCAAAAATCGATGCGTAAAACATTACATTTTTATTAAGCCTTCATACAGGTAACATCGATGAATATACGGCTTCAGAATATATGTGATAACAAAAGTAATTGCCCGGAACGAGATTGAACCACAGACTTTGCGCTTTTAAGTTTTGATGGCTGTACGTTTAACCACTAGACTACGGCTATTTATTGGTATATTGTAGCATTTTTAACACTAAATAGGCATTAGGTAATAACTAGCGCACACACAAACGCATCAATGGCTAAATAACAAGTCGAGATATGGTTGTTTTGAGGCGGAATATTAGTTCCATATTGATAACATAAAATATTACACCAGGCAATGTTAATTTACACGTGCGACAAGATGGACTATATAATTATTGATTCATCTTGAGTTGCGTTCAGATAGGTTAAGTTATTTTGCCTCTTAATCTTTTTTCTCAAGAAGCGTTATAGCTAAGCGGATAAAGCACCTGACTTGAAATCAGAAGGTCGTGTGTTCGAGTCCCGAAAGAGGCACTTGTTTCTTCTTCTGTAATCATAATGTTACCTGTGTACAGGAACGACGTGCACTGGTCGATGTCTATACAATAAATGATCTTCTGCGTTATATTTGCTCGCTTAAATACCTGATTTCGACATGATCTGGTGAACATGAAGTTACAAATAAAGACACGCCTACAAAGAAGAAATCGATTGATATAGAGACTCTGTAGCTTTAAGCCGGTGCTAGGAGGCGTGGGAGGTGTTGCATTTCACATTACCCCTCATGAACAGACTCAATAAAACCGAGTCTGCTGCTTTTAGCTCTTGTTTGTGTTTGTTGCTTCCAAGGGATCCAATTTTCAGTATTGATTGAATATTGTGTTGATTCTGTTGATTCTGTTATTGATTCATCTTAATGTTCATGTAAAGGGAGTTAATGTACACCTGATCGAGATAAGCTAGTGGAAAATGGATCGTTTACCCCTGTATTGCATCGAGGTAATACTACTCTTAACAGAGATTTGCTACCTAAATGACTGTGGGTGTTCATTGTTAACTAAAGTCACATGTATTTGTATACTAAAGGAAAAAGAATCAATCTATGTTTAGCTATTTTGCAACCAAGACAGAATTAACATGACGCCAGTTGTCAATCATTTATCCATTTAACCATTCAAACCAATACGATACCTCCGACAAAGAATAGCACGTCCAACTGTATTATAATAAAACATATTGTCAATATACTCCGACATCAACAATAGGGCGGAGATATCTTAGTATTGGCGTCATATTTATTGTCAATATGCTCCGATATCAACAATAGGGCGGAGATATCTAGGTAATGGCGTCATGTTAATTGTCAATATGCTCCGACATGAACAATAGGGTGGAACTATCTTAGTACTGGCGTCCTGTTAATTGTCAATATGCTCCGACATGAACAATAGGGCGGAGATTTCTTAGTATTGGCGCCATGTTAATTGTCAATATACTCCGACATCAACAATATGGCGGAGATATCTAGGTACTGACGGACGGCATGTTAATTGTCAATATGCTCCGACATCAACAATAGGGCGTAGATATCTAGGTACTGGCGTCATATTAATTGTTATCGACTCACCATGTTCACAGCTCGGTCCAATGAAGCCATGTTTACACTCGCAGATGTTTGGTCCGATACATTGCCCTCCGTTTTGACATTCCCCGTCACAGCTGGCTGCATATACAGGCATAAATATTCGGTCACATTACATATGTTAACCCTTAACCCACTAAGCACGACTATAATATCCTTTGCGTCCATTGTAAACCCAGATCAGCTAACTCGCAGCCTGATCAGAGTTTACAATGTCCGGCTGCTGATCAGCCATTTCCTTCAAAACACACCTTTGTCACATACATGGAATGGTCTTAATTCAAAGAAAGAACAGTTCATTATATATATGTAGCGGGTTAAGGGTTAATACGATATTACCTCAGACATAACATGACATTCTTTTTAAGTAGCACATTTTGCTTATATCAACTTGCATTAACTGTAAGATGAGTTGTCTTTTAACTGGCCATGATGAGACGCTAAAAGAGCTCATTCTCAAGGATAGTAGTACTAAAACTTAACTGAAACGGTCATTGAACTGTTCATTATTTACACGGTATAACATTTATAGGTCATTAGGCTTTTACTGGGATATATGCACGAGTTATTTCGCGTATTAATATTGCGCAACATTAGGAGCGCAATATATATGCGCGGAAGAACGAGTGCGTGCTTCCCAATATAAATCTAATAACCTTTTTATTGCATTTGCATTTTTATATTAGAACAATAAAATAGGTTGTAACATTTAATTTTGACCAACAACATTTATTTGAAACAAACATATTGTCGTTACATGGAATTTTCACAATGAAATCAACAATGTTTACATCACGTGACATATTTTCTTTGACATGGACAGAAAATTGCACCAATCAAGAACGAGTATACATTACACACCGAATAATTATGACTTTACCATGTGTCAGTGTGAGAGAATATTGCCGTTTCCTGTTACATTGAAAGTAAACAGAGCTTGTACATACGTATGCAATAAACACAAGTATGGATTTATCCAGTACCATCAGAAGGCAGCATTGGCGTTCCATATTTTGTCGGATACCGTCATGAGAGGTTTACACAATATATGACGTCTTGAGTATCCCTATTGACAGGATGCAATTGGCGGAGTTTTATGTTTTACCAAGCATAGCATGAAACAGGTTGGTTTGTTGAATGATGTTTTACGTACATTTTAGCACATTGTTGGATATATATATGATCATCTTTTTTAGTGATGAAGAAAGGCCACCCACAATGTCCTGGGTAGAACCAGTACTGATGCATGCATGTATGTATTTCATAAGAGGGAACACTATAGAGGTTGGTCACTTCTTGAACTGACGTCGACATTGTCTTAATATAATACTCTTCTTCTAGATCACATGAACACTTATTTACACAGAGTGGCACTTATCAAGAACATTGGACGGTTTATATTGTGTTTTTGCCAGACAGATCTTAAAAGATTAAGTATGTGATAGTTAATGAAGGCAATGTAAGATCTTACGTTTACACTTGTAGCCGTCCCCATAGAATCCAGATAAACACGTACATTTGTAACTACCCTTCGTGTTTGTGCAGGTGGCATGCACGTCACAGCCGTGCAAGTCGAGTTGACATTCGTTAATTTCTGAAATTTCGTACTTATATATACATATCTTGTAGTTAAAAAGCATATATATATACTTGATTTTGATTATTGTTATATGTAAAACCTAGATACAAGGGCGCCATAAAGCTTTATTTTGTTATGCAAAATGGTAGCAATCATCATAAATACAAGCCATATGCATTAGGCTTTAAGTATGATTGACATAAAACCATCTATTTGATATTACAAAAACTGAGTTATTGTTGTTTATGCAAACTAAACGCATAAAGTATGTAACCAACAAAGTGTTTCCGGAACCCTGCTCGTATGTGCTTTTCCTGAAACATAAAAACTGTTGACTCGGTACTTAATATTTACATTATTATAAACATTAACAAGTTGTCTCTCCCATGTGTCCATATTTGTCTAAATATTACTTTTTTTCAGAAACTTTGCTGAAAACCCAGATAAATTTACCATAGCCTGCATCCAGTTGCAAATGTACTTTATGATACAGTTGGTTATTGATAGCAGAGAAACCCGTATTTCTGGCCATATAATAAATATCTCCCAAATATTGAGAAGATGTTGGTTGGGCTACCATATTGTTGATAATGCGGCTGTTAAACATGGCGAAGTATCGCCGTACTTCAATGTTTGTGATCTGGCTTTAATAATATTTAATGCACGACTTACCTCCTGTAACGGCCAAAAAGCACCAGAAAATTATATTCTCCAGTTGGATCTTTATCCCGTATAACCTGAAATCTACCTTCGATCAAATACTTACCCTATTCCCACATTTCCAATCCTAGTATCCATGGGAAAATGTATAAATGTATCTGACTGGAAAAACTTCACTTAACTATATCAATGATTGTTTATTACGCCTCTGACTATATTCAGATTTAAATCGGAGCTTCCGCGGATATTGAACCAAACCCCAGTAATAACTCACCCCTTTCCCGTTAAGGGTGAGAAGATAGAGGTATTGTATGCCTCACGTTTAGATATGGTATCACGTAGACTGTCATTCAGAAAATGAGGTCGAAACCACACAGAGATTACCAAAAATCTTTAAATTACAATATGTCCTGGGAATTGCTTTAAATATGATTAGCCTAACTGTAATTACGACTTAAGCCGTTGCAAGGGTTGTGTGAGAGATGTTGCTTCGTTGTGTTTTTGCTTCCAATTTATCTCCTTTATACGTATTTATTACCATCAACACTAGCGTTTGTTTAGTGCAACGGAGCGGCTGTAAACGGTCTCCTCGTGCTACAAATCAGTAGTGCTATTTTTATTTGTCCTTATGAATCATCTGTCTTGAGGAGAATTCCGCTTACGCTGGTGCTAGTGGACGTGAGAGGTGTTGCTGCCTGCATTACCTCTCATGAACAGACTCAATACGACCGCGTCTGCTACTTTATTCTCGTGGTTGTGTTTGTTGCTTCCAAAGGATCTCCCTTTTTAGTATTATTAACATTCACATCAGCGTTCGTTTAGTGTGGTGTGGCGGCTGTAAAAGATCTCCCATTCTCCCCGTGCTTCGAATCAGTAGTGTTATTACTACTGGATCAGTATACTTTATTCTCTTGGTTGAGTTTGTTGCTTCCAAAGGATCTCCTTTTTTAGTATGTATTAACATTCACATCAACGTTCGTTTAGTGCAGTGTGGCGGCTGTAAAAGGTCTCGTTTCGACAATATGTACCAATTGGATGGTTTTTAGGAAAAAAAGGGTTAATAATACAAATGACAGGGTGTTTTTAGAAAGGAAGGATCTGTTAAGTGTTGAAGTACCTGAATTAAGCACCAGCTTCGAAATTACTTGGCGAGAAGCCTGACTTTCAGGTAGAGCACAGCATGTGGTCTTGGAATAGTGTAAAAACGAAGCATTCAACAGTGTTGTCTGGTGACTAGCGGAGCTTGACTCTGTCATGTGTTCTTAACACGATGATCCGAATAGGTCAATATTGACATTTGTTGCAATGGGACATGAACCTTCTAGTTCTATGGGAGATATATTGGATGCTATAATTGAATAGATGTCACATAATGCGAAAAAACAAACTTTTAAACAAGAAACCAGATCACCCATTACTATGTCATTCATGTGCAAATTCTGAAAAATGTCTTTTCAGCCGAGTTTCCATTGAATAGTCGTCTGACATTAATAAACAGTCGGTAAATCGAATAGAACCCTGGTATTTCTTCATCGCAATCTCTGATTCTCTTCCCCAGAAACTAAGTCTACCGCCTATCAGACTGATTCGCATCCTATTAGATCTCCATGTGTGTGTTTGGGGGGTCGGGGTGGGGTGGGGAGATACTCAGTGATCATAAATGACCTAACCTTGAATCTCGTCATAATCAAGCGAGTCTCTCATTCGTATAACATCATAATGACCAGGGCCCTGTTTTAATAAACATCTTACGATAAGTCTCAAATTTTAAAATCGTTCACATGTTTCCATCTAAGCATTCAATGTAGACAATTTGGGTGCACGTAGTGCAGACATATCACATGTATAAGAAAATGAAATGAAATCTCGTTTATTTGAAAAGTGTAATTGAAAGTGAAGCATTTAAGAAATTGATTTACGATCAAAATGGTCGTAAGTTGTTTCATAAAACGGGGCCCATGTCTACATCAACAATGGTATATGTTTTTCTAAAAGGTACTTTCCGAAGAATGAGAAGGAACTACGAAGTTCCGTATAACATTCTCTACACCAATGATTTTAAGGGGTTTTAGCGAGAACAACTGAAGTTGATTGTCAGTTGATTATCGAGTTCGAATCCCATGTTGAGCGATCACTTTTTCAATTATTAGGAAAGTGATGTTTTTATATCGATGTTGCTACAACGAAAGACATATTAAACAATGATGTCCTTGTAGGAGTTTCTCTCCTTATATACGGTTTACAGCCATGCGTAAAACCCTTTTGCTTACACGTGGTACACGCCCACTAGCCTTATATACAGATATAATATCTTTTAGGTATAGTTATTTTCAGTGGTAAATAAAACTACATATTTTTAAAATATTTGGTGCAGTTATAAACATACTACAATCAAAAACAAATACGATAGGGATTATTCTAATTAAAAGATAAGTTGCTTCGGCTGCAACTCAACATTTAAAGACTCACAGCAATAAGATGAGATCATTATAATGAGATAATTGTATTAATGATCTCAGATTATTGCTGTGAGTCTTAAACGTTTGAGATAGCATCTACAGGAACTGTTATCGTATAGCGTATTCCAACACATTAAACTCGTGTTTTGATATAATGCTCTGTCAAATTTTTTTTCAGTGTAATTCATTTCTTCATTGATTTTAAACAAGGGGTTAAAGACGTCGAAGCGCTCTACTGTTAGAACCTGACTGATGCACCTGCTTTGACTGTAAAGACATGTTTAGTACCGTACAAAAGTAACGAGATGTCATCACTATGATCCAGACATCGCTGGAAATATTTCTGTAACTAAAGAAAATAACTCTTTTGAGAGTACTTTTAAAAAGATTTATGTATAAAACCTGTATATAAAACTATTTTGAGTGTACTTTTCTATAAATTTTGAATTGGATCTTCGTGAAAAGTAACAGAAAAAATATGTTTATATAGGCTGACGGAACAGAGGGATTGCTACGTACATGTATAGGGTTTCTCCATCTTCGATGCATTTGTGGCCATACGAGGACATATTAGGTTGGACGTTCCCACAAGATGGGTGGATGGACGACCAGCGATTTTTGAAACATATTAATTAATGCCGAACACAACCTCAACTTAATGCATCACCAGCAACAACAGCAACAAAAGAAATGCATACACAGATGAGAAAAAATAAATTAATATAGACACGTGAAGTTATTTTTATTCCAGTATCACTACCAGTTAGCAGTCTACTTAAACTCACCTTTGTGCAGTGTTATATTCTACTCAAAGACGGTGTCAACATACAGCCATTTTATTCTATCATCATTAGTCTAGCAGGGAACATCAAAGAGAACCGTGGATTCTTTATAGACATAGCGACCTTTAGTTTGCTCAATCTACCAGTGCAAAGTACTCTATCATTTGTCAGTATAATAATAACCGTCAAGGAAGTAGCTCTTGAAGCACAAACTTGGCTTTTACACAACCACTGGGTGTTCGATACAAGAGGAGCTTTTTATTCTAACACAATGGTTGTTACAAAGTCTTATGCCTCTGCATTAACATGAAGAGGAGCGTAGTGGTAAAGTGATTGACAAGCGTTTTAGGCTCGAAACAGAACGGTTACCTAGAGGGACTGTGAAATTAACCATGCCCTGACCATTGCTTCGCCCGGCAGATGTAGACGTTGCATTATGTATCGTGTTTCATGCTACAAGTTCGCTGACACGCTGTAAAACAAGTTTCATTCGGCAGGTTTGAAGATAATTTTTATGTATTTAAACCTCAGCGTTAGGTAGAGACTACCGTCATTATGTATACACTTTAGCCAGTTAGTATTCCGTCTGCTTCAAGATAAAGGTTTCAGCACTCTGACCAATCACTGAACTTATTTGTACAGGTTCAGCTATTAATAGATGCACCAAATTCAAAATTTGACAGTTAGGAATAAAAGTTTTGTTCTAGAAAGTATGGAAAATAAACACATTATATAATTATTTTGATATATCTGTATAGAGTAATGTTTAATGTATGTATATGCCAAATTTTATGGTTTCAAAATGCTTTATTATTTAGAAATTTGTGATTAAACCTCTCTGAGCAGCATAATGCATAAAATGATCAGAAAAGTTTTTCTAGGGGCCATTTTTTATTTATAATCAAAACTGGCCTTGAAGCCGTGTTTAAAAAGGTAGATACTTTTACTTAACGCAGTGGTTGTTCGGAAGTAATATTGAATATGATGGCTCCGTTGACTCCCGAACAGCAATGGGTATTCGATATAATATAACGCAATTGTCATAGCCGAGGGGATACACTCTTTGTCTGATAGCTGGTGTTTTCTTTACGGTGCAGTAATTATGTCCGACTTCATTATATTTTATTGTTCGATACCAAATA
Organism: Cyrtodaria siliqua; assembly: GCA_037043455.1. NCBI lineage: Eukaryota > Metazoa > Mollusca > Bivalvia > Adapedonta > Hiatellidae > Cyrtodaria > Cyrtodaria siliqua. The sequence continues at coordinate 125,010 of JAWPHD010004788.1, forward strand.
CTGATAGTTTCTTTAGTGCCAAAATCATTTCTGATTGGCCCCTTCAAACAATTCGCTTATCGCTCAGTATATGACAGAACGTTGCAATGAACTTCCTCACTTCCCGAAAACATCAAACTATAGTAACGCACTTAAACATGAACAGTTGCAATATATTTCTATAGGAATTATAAGAATGAGTCTAAAATAGCAACAAAGCCGCAAAAACATTCAGTTCAAGGCGACATTAACTGTCGAAATTATCAGTATCATCAAGAAATACCGCCGGCTGTAGATATGTATCTCAATATCATCCAGGTGTTTCAGCACATGACATCATCTAACAAATGCCCACGCAGAATCACACAGTGTTTATCTTACATTTATGAACTGTGAATGCGTAGTGTATTGATTTAAGATACAAAAAGTATCGCAATGCCATAATATCGGCTCGGGTTTTAAGACAATGTAGTACTGTTGGTCTTGTAACAATGTATAAATTGCCGTTTCTTTTACGACTTTTCAAGGAGAATATGATTAAAAAAACAGTCATGAGATATTACACACATTACATCATTTTTACTCAATTTGCTACTCGCATCCTCGCCAAGAGGATAAAGACGATGAATTTAAAACCTACTCGTCTCTCACCGCTGTGGGTTCGAATTCCACTGGGAGCTCGACTTATGAGAAAATGTCGATCCTTGTGAATGGCGGGAGTTATACAGTACTGGTTCTACCCAGGAATAAGTTAGTGGTCTGCCTCGTCCATTTACAATCGACCGTCATAAATAGCTTAAAAATGACGTTAAACATCATTCAAACAATCGAACAATCAATCAGGAATGACGAAATATATTAGATCAATACAAGTTGAAAGATCCTTAATTGACATTTCACATCCCTCGAAAAAAAGAGAAGAGTTTGAGTAGAACAAGGGCATGTGACCATAAATTATCTTTAATAATTTATGCTAATTCGTACTATATTAAAACGGGTACACAATTTGAACAGGAAATATATCATTCATAGAACTCAATCATTCCAAAACACGCATTCCATAAGTCTAATTTTAGTCTATAAAAAGGTCATTTATTTATTTGTTATGTTTATCACATAACTTACGGCGTGGAAGTGTAATAATGGTATATATTGGTATAAATATGCAAATGAAGTCCCAACCATTGGTGGGTGTGGTTCGGTGAGCTATCGGAATTGTCCCGTCGATTTTCGAAACCGGTAATTCTGTAGTCTGGATCATCTACGACGCTTGCTTGTTTTCAAGACAAATAATTGTCGAAGATGATCAAGACTAGTAATTCAGGGATTACGAAAATCGATGAGGCAGTTTCGGTACGAAGAAGAACGAAACAACTTATACAACTTTACTACATGTACGTTATATGGCGTTTTAGTAGTTATGTGATAAATAGAATCTCACATTCGTGCCTGTTCAATATTGAGTTTATAAAAACCGTTGAAAAAAAAATAATTTGAAGTTCAGCAGGATCTCTCATAGGATAATTGTATCCAACGCCTTTTAATAAATTCAATTTAATACACTAATGTAATATCCTTTATATATACCTGTTCTATGCTTTTATAAAGATATGTATACGTTTAAATACATTTAAGGCATCATCCAAATAAAATAATTAAGAGTCCTCTGCTATTTTTCTCCCTTGTTTGTGTTTGTTGCTTTTCGGTATGTAATGACATTCACACTAGCGTTTGTTTAGTGCTGTCTGTCGGATGTAACAAGTCGCCCCGATTACAAATCAGTAGTGTTATTACTTACTGGTCCTTTTGGATCATCAAACCTTTGAAGAAGTACACCTCTTTAAAGTAGAATACCGCCTAAACCGGTGCTAGGGGGCGTGGGAAGTGTTGCACTTTATATTATTTCTCATGAACAGACTCAATAAAATCGAGACTGCTACTGTTCTCGCTTGTATATTTTGTTGCTTCCAAGGGATCTCAATTGTCAATATTTATTAGTAATTAAGCAATTATATTGCTATTTCAATACATGAATTCCGAGCATTCCCAGCGGTTTAAAACAAAAAACTACTCACAACACACATACGTGTCTATTTCCGGTTATCGTGTATTGCGATTTTGTATGTTTGAAATAAGTTGGGTGGGGTTAAGTTTCCAAATAAGGAACGAGATCACACGAGAGCAGCGCATGTAAATACCAAACATGTTTTTAAAATATCAAGCGGTTACAAAGATATTTGATATTTTTCTCTTTGGTGAGTTTTATTCGTGCAGGTGTAGTATTTAATGTTTATTATATTGCAATACGGTGGACGTTTATTCAGGCATTGCTTGATGTCGTCAGAAACCTTGCCGGACAAATGCATATGTATGTCGTTACGGGGTCCTAACTATAATTTAAATTCAAGGAACCATGGCTCTATGGTAGGTAAATACTATCATAAAAGCCATGATTCTCACGGCTAAGTCGAATGCAGTCTCTATTACAAAATGTAATCACATTTTGATTTGTTGAAAATTGGGGTGAATCTTTGCATACACTTTGTGAGCATTTATCAATGCTATACCGTCTATACCCTTGACCTGTTTAGTAAACAAACACATCTATTTTACATCTTTTCTGGTGTTTTTTCAAGCGAAACATACGTTTTTATAATGTTGTTATATTAAAATTACACTACTGCGTTATCCATACTTGATCTGAAGTCGCATCAAACATTTTAACATTGGTGTAAATGGGGAAAGTATTGGTGGTCTCATGTCTATAGTATATTTTACAAACTCTTTTTCGGAGACCTTATTTATTTCATATCATGCCATTATAATGACGTTAAAATAGTATTCGACAGTTGTACACACGGCTGTGTATTAACAATGTATTTCGTTCATGAAATAAATACTGAACAGGGAGATCTACAATTAATATAATAAAGTAGCAGACATGGTTTTATTGAGTCTGTTCGTGAGAGGTAATGTAAAGCCAATACCTCTCACGCCCCATAGCAACGGCTTAAACTGTATTATACTTCAAAGCCATCTATATTGGGCTCGATTATCTCAAAGGAACAGTAACATATACAAGAGGTCAATGCCCTTGAAGCTCTACTGGCAGGTTCTGAAAGCTAGATCAGTATTCCTGTGAAGTTTCATGAACATCTGTCAAGTAGTTTCAGAGTTTTCGTTACAAGTTTTTATATATAACTCTATGTAAACAAAGATGGCGTCTGACAACCATGTTAAATGTCGAATCAAAATAAATTTTTAACAAGAACCGACATCATGTCATGCTGATCAATTTAGAAAAAGTCCCATATCAATATCACTTATAGTTTTCAAGAAGAGGTCGCTACAAATTTGTTTTTTAATATTTAGACCAACTAGACATCAAGAGCAACATTCCTGTGAAGTTTCATGAAACTCCGTCAAGTAGTTTCAGAGGAGTAGCCGCTACACATTTTTACTATATAACTCTATCTAAACAAAGATGGCCGCCGGCAGTCATGTTTAATGTCGAATCAAAATAATTTTCGACAAGGACCAGCATCATGTTATGCTGATCATTTTAGAAATATTCCCATATCAATATTACTTATAGTTTTTAAGAAGTAGTCGCTAAAACTTGTTTTTTTTTTTAAATCTATTTTCAGCCGTGGCGGCCATTTTGAACTTTCGGCCGACCTGAAATTTTGCTAGGATCAACTAGACATCAAGAGTAATAATCCTGTGAAATTTCATGAAAATCCGTCAAGTAGTTTCAGAGGAGTAGTCGCTACACGTTTTTACTATATAACTCTATGTAAACAAAGATGGCCGCTGCCAGCCATGTTTAATGTCGAATCAAATGATTTTCGACAAGGAACAACATCATGTTATGCTGATCATTTTAGAAAGAGGGCCTGTAGACGCTCTTCTTGTATGATGTGATTCAAAAACATAAACATAAACATGATAGAGGCCAACCGAAGAAACATTGTTTCCTATATATAACTCTATATATAGATATAACTCTATGTAAACTTTGGGTTATATTTTGAATATTTGACAACAACGAAAAACACAAACTTGATAGAGGCCAACAACAGGAACATGCATATGATATTGAACTAGAATGGAATAAGTGGTAATATGTCGTTTGATAAATGTCCTTCAATTCGACCTAAGTTTAGCCATGGTGGCCATCATGGATGACTGACGGCCCCAAAAACGCAAATCTGAGGGGAAATAACCCAAAGATCATTATGATTAAGTTTCATCAAAATCCTTCAAGCAGTTTCAGAGAAGATGTCATTTTTAACATTTTCCTATATAACTCTATGTAAACTTTGGGTCGCTGTGGCGGCCATTTTGATTATTCGACGATAACGAAAAACACAAACTTGATAGAGGCTAACCCAAGGAACTTGTTTATGATATTTCACAAGAATGCAATAAGTGGTTTCGGAGGAGGAGATGTTGTTTGAAATTTTCTTAAATTTGACATAATTTTAGACATGGCGACCATCTTGGATGAATGGCGGCCGCGAAAAACACAAATCTGAGACTGACTATCCCAAATATCATGGTGATTAAGTTTCATCAAAATCCTTCAAGAGGTTTCGGAGAAGATGCCATTTTTAACCTTTTCCTATATACCTCTATGTAAACTTTGGGTCGCCGTAGTGGCCATTTTGATTATTAGACGAAAACAAAAAACACAAACTTGATAGAGGCCAACCTAAGAAACATGTATATGATATTTCACAAGAATGAAATAAGTGGTTTCGGAGGAGATGTCGTTTGAAATTTCCTTCAACTTAACCTAGTTTTACCATGGAGGCCATCTTGGATGACTGGAAGCCGCAAAAACACAAATATGAGAGGGACTATCTCAAATATCATTGTGCTTAAGTTTCATCAAAATCTTTCAGGCGGTTTCAGAGAAAATGTCATTTTTAACCTTTTCCTATATAACTCTATGTAAACTTTGGGTCGCTGTGGCGGCCTTTTTGATAATACGACGATAACGAAAAACACAAACTTGATAGGGGCCAACCCATGGAACATGTATATGATATTTCACAAGAATGGAATAAGTGGTTCCGGAGGAGATGTCGTTTGAAATTTATTTAAATTTGACATAGTTTTAGCTATGACGGCCATCTTGGATGAATGGCGGCCGTGAAAAACACAAATCTGAGAGGGACTATCCCAAATATCATTGTGCTCAAGTTTCATCAAAATCTTTCAGGCTGTTTCAGAGAGGATGTAACTTTTAATCTTTTCCTATATAACTCTATGTAAACTTTGAGTCGCCGTGGCGGCCATTTTGATTATTTGACGATAACGAGATATAGGCTAACCCAAGGAACATGTAGATGATATTTCACAAGAATGGAATAAGTGGTTTCGGAGGAGATGTCGTTTGAAATTTCCTTAAATTTGACCTAGTTTTAGCCATGTCTTGGATGACTGGCGGCCGCGAAAAACACAAATCTGAGAGGGACTATCCCAAATATCATTGCGTTTAAGTTTCATCAAAATCCTTCAAGCGGTTTCAGAGAAGATGTCATTTTTAACCTTTTCCTGTATAACTCTATGTAAACTTTGAGTCGCCGTGGCGGCCATTTTGATTATTCGACGATAACGAAAATTACAAACTTGATAGAGGCCAACCCATGGAACATGTATATGATATTTCAGTAGAATGGAATAAGTGGTTTCGGAGGAGATGTCGTTTGAAATTTCCTTAAATTTGACCTAGTTTTAGCCATGGAGGCCCTCTTGCATGACTGGCGGCCGCGAAAAACACAAATCTGAGAGGGGCCCTCCCAAGTAACATTGTAATGAAGTTTCATCAAAATCCTTCAAGCGGTTTCAGAAGAGATTCGATTTTATAAAATTGCTAACAGACGGACAGACAGACGGACGACGGACAAAAAGTGATCGCATAAGCTCGCCTGGCATTTGTCCAGTAGAGCTAAAAACTACTAATTCGTAACACTGGGACACTTTTCAAGGCCACCACACTGCACGAAAGAAATTCATTTAATTTTTCTTCTGATTATATATCGTCAGAAACAATCTATATGTATATCATTTTTTTATTGAATAATTTCGCTTCTTTTTGTTAACCACCTACAATTTAATTATTGTTAATATTTTAAATTTATAAACGTTAAAATCCTGAAGCTGATGAAACTGAGGTTTCTTGTTTGCAAAGTCAGCAATATATTGGCCTTACACTTATTCTCTTAATTGAACCCTTCATTTATAAAGGGTTTGACCTTTTGCCACTACGTGTACATTCAATTATAACTATTAAGCACACCGCTTTACTGTACCTGCTTTCTTAATTAACTCATTCGGAACTCTCTAATAACGTGTATGATCCTTGCTCTTCGTTAATTATTCTGACCATCAGCGCTTATAATTATTTGTTTATGTGCGTTCTGTCGTAAATTCTTCAGCTGGAATCCTGTAAATAAATCTACTAATCTACCATGATCTGGGTTAAAGTGTAAATTACCCACAGTACTAGATGATATTCGAAATCGAACGGATAATTGTAAAATGGTTACTTGCAAAATGTAACAGTAACATACGCAGGGGATCTTTGAACATGTTTAACACACTAATACAAAACGATAGTTTCTCTATGGAAACTGTTCCCGGGTGAAAAGTTGTCCCAGACGGAAACTGTTCATAGATAGAAATTGTTCATAGATGGAAACTATTCCCAGATAAAAAAAATTGTGTTATTTTTGAAAACTGCTATTTAAAATGTATCCTCGGTGACCGAGCAGGAGTGACCATGCTGGGGACGAACTCATCTGAAGCAGAAGCTTTCAAAATATTAGCAACGGTGGAAAATGTATGGATTTTGGCTTAATCTGAAATATTACCTTATTCACAATATTCCGTTAAACTGGGATTGTCCATAGGGTACGAGTGAGGTTAGGTGCACCATAGAACCCTGTTGTTAGCCACAGTGTTGTTTGCCACTGACGGTGCCAAGGCGGTACCCATTTGGTCAACTGTTTATATACTCTGTAAAAAAGTTTTGGACCATGGCAGTGTTCGAACCCGTACAATGATCGTTGAACCATGACATTCGACCATAACCCTTATTATCTCAGTTGATAATTCACAATAGAACAACAATCAACAATAATTATCGTTTACAATGAAAGTTTGCGAAAAAATAATAATCTTTTTATTGGTTACTCGAATGTGTCCGTAACTGTTACTTTTTATGGACTTTGCAACAGTTTTTACAGACCCTTTGTGTGTTCGCGATATTTTTTTAAAATCAAATCTTGTTTGGAATTTAATGATTCTGATACCAACTTAACCGGGTAAGGTAGACCTTGGTTACTAAAAAAAGATACTTAAATTCTGTCCACTAGTTTTATTTTTATATGACTTTATATACCCTGGTCCAAAACTTTTTTTACCGAGCATATGTGTGCGGAGTCGCGTACCATTGTTTCTAGGTGATTACTTATCCATGTACTTTGTATGTGTTTTGAATGCGTGTTTTTGTTTGACTGCTTTCCGTGAATGTTACATTTGATGTTCGACTTTAAGGACCTATATTTAATTTAAGGACCTATATTTTAACGCTAAATGATCATTGAAAAGTCACGGGAAGCTTGCCTATTTACTGCTAGCATGCTACATGACCCATTAGCTCAGATATATAAACTGAGGTCCGAGTAAAGTTTTCTCTATGAAAAGCATTGGTATATTGAACACTATCTAGGGTATGACAGTATATAATACTTCAAACTTTACTTTTATAAAAAAGAAAAAAGCAAATTAACAAGTAATTTGGCTGTGCTAAATACAAAACTTTGATAATTCATTGTTTTAAAAGAAAAACACACCAAAACACAACTAATGAAACACCTGCTTTTATGTTTTAATATGTTTGCTTCATGCAAAAGCTGTATTGGGAGGACCTCATCAACGGAAACAAAATTAAATACCACCATTTTCTCATGCAATTGTATGTCTAACAGGGATTTACAGTGACCTATACAATGTTTTCCTCCCCCAATTATAATAGGCATAGGTTCTTAATCCAAATGGATGCTTTTTGCCGACGTGTATGTAATGCCATGGCATGGAAATCAGTTGAAAACTTTTCATATCAATATCCCTAAAGGTTTTATGTTGATGGATATCGGTGTTACATTCTCAAATACTTTTGTTTTTTTACTTGAATTTTGTATAGATGGTTCCACTACTCCAGCCTTTAAAGGTTCCGAGTATTGCTTAATCACCCTTAGGATATGTTGCCTGCTTTTTAATCTAGTCTTTTGTCTGTTTAATACCTGTAATACGCATGCTTCATAACCTCTGCTCCCAGCTAAATTCCGTTTTGTTTATTTCGCCCATTGTTTTTTCGTTTAGGGCGTAGCGTTTTGTTAGACAATGGGACCATACGCCGCTGGCCATGGAATGGTGTAAAAATACCTCATTGAAGAGGTTCTATGTTTACCGTCATATGCATACCATCTTCGGGATGGCTTAAATTTCTACACTAATGACTTTTTAAATATTGAGTTCTGCTCAACCCGGGACTAGAGAGCGTGAACGGTAGCAAGCACTTTTCATTACCGTTCATGAACAGTCTCAGTCAAACCGAGACTGCAATAGGTTTTTATTTTACATAATATGCATCATTTATCGTGTTCGACGATTTCCAAATGTCTCTTTTCATACTTTTTAGAGAAAAGTATAAAACACTATATTTTGCATTGGCTTCATTCCTAAATTTTGCAGGATTTTAATTTTATTGAGCACCAAATAGACATCTGATGCAATAATCCTGCAAAGTGTAGTGATGGTTCCATAATGTAATTCTTTTTTAAATAGCTCCGTAGAAGCAACTTTCGATATAAGGGAAACCACTCTTTTAATCTTAGCAACGATATAAAGGGGACTTTATTACATGTCGTGCCGATCATTTAATAATTCTTGTGGAAGCAGTATGCTATGTTTCTTATTGTCCTGTTGGAGGAATAGTTTACCAACGACACTAACAACGACGTATCATAATGAATATTTAGTTTTGCAGCATCCGCTTTTACTGGTTACTGAAAAGAGTAAAAAAGGGAAACAAATTGACAATAAATACAAAAATGTCGCAGTCTCGGTTTGATTGAGACTGTTCATGAATTGGAATGAAATGTAATGCTACCGTTTACGCCCTCTATGCCTCTAGTCCCGGGTTGAACAGAACTGAATATTTAAAATGTCAATAGTATGAAAAGTTTAGCCATCCCGAAGACGTTGTGCATATGACATGGAACCCTCAGTATGGTATTTCTTAGTGGCGTATGGTCCCAGCTTCTAACAGAATGTTTTGCCCTAAAAGAGAAAAAAAATGAGCGAAATAAACAAAATAAAATAGCGGGGAGCAGAGATTATAATGCCTTCGTATTGCAATTAACTAGTAAACACACTAAATTAAAACACAGACAACAATATCCTAAGTGTGATTAAATAATACTCAGTAGTGGAACCACCTTTTCGAAATTAGAGTAAGAAAACAAAGTACTTGAAAATGTACCAGCGATAAAGGTATATAAATATCGGGAACAGCGATTTCTAAACACAGGAATGAATAACGGTTCTGATTGCACGCGCGGGGAGATGTTTTACCGCCGGATTTTCACAACTACAGTAAAATACAGGCAACACGACGGTGATAGAAAATACACGACGGTGCAATGATCCATGAGAAATCGGAAATTGTTAAAACTAACTATTCTGAAATGAATGTTGTTTACGGCTCATCAACACAGTATAGGTTATTTAGAGCCGCCCCAGAGAGGGGGGGGAAGGATACATAGGAATCCGGGATCCGTGCCCTACTCTTATTATCGAATAGATTCCTATGGTTCTTTAACGTGCTCGGAGGATAGACCGATACACGGGACCGCCCGGTTTATTCTGAACGCGACTTGTACGACTTTGTATGTTTATGAAAGTATTGCTGGTACCCTGGAGTCAACTCTTTCATGCTTGCGGTGTCGCATATTTTGCCGTTATTTGTTTCCCTTGTTGACTGTTTGGAATGCTTCGAGTACATTTCTTTTTCGACTTTTGTATTGACTTTTGCTGAGCGAAGCGCATTTTCACTAATTCTTGCCTCGCTTAGTATATCCCATGAAATTCAACATGTATTACCTAAAGTCAAATCAATATGACATATTATGGTTATCTATTATCAAAGGGCGGCGATGAAAACGCTTACTGTACATTCAGAACATATGCAGCACGCGTGACTATGCCAACTCATTTCAAAGTGCAGGACGATAATGCAAATGTCTGTCAAGAATGCAAATGTATGCATTTGCCGCATAACTGGAACTGGTTACACCGATCGCTTCTGTTTTCTTATTGATGTTTCAATGGCAAAACTGCATGCCAGTGCATCACTATGCATACATAATAAGATTCTGTCTCGACTTCTGCTGCCTTATCGATGTTTCCTTCGAAAAACTACATGTCGGTGCAGAACTTGGGAATATATAATCAAAACATGACAACTGTTTCTCAAGGCTACAAACACAACAATAAATAATATACACGTGCAGTGAAATAGGAAGAAAATTTGGCAACCGCCTGATGCGAGTGTGAAATTAATTCAACTATTTTACCTTGAACAGGTTCGAGGATTTCTGAAACTCGATCATTGCTTATATTTTTTTCGCACCGTTATGCAATGCCGTATTATTCATTTTGCAAAAAACATAATTTTTATACGATATTTTTTGACATTCTGTTAATGCCCACGTTTAAAATTGCTGATATAATAACTACAATTTGAACGGCATTAAGACATACTTGCTACTTGGTTATTTTGGGGGATATGTTTTTTAAGTGTGAGTATATATTTCTTAGAATGTTTTTACAACGTACCTAAACGTGCCATCCCAAGATACCATATCGTTGAAGTTTTTCATGAACCTGTTGTCGTCAAGATAGACATACATGAATCTGGAGGAATTTATTTTTGTTGTTGTTGTTGTTGTTGTTGTATAATCGTCTGAAACGTTTTACAACGTACACGTGTATATGTCAGTCAAAGATATCATACGGTTGAATTGTTCATGAACCCTTTGCCACTGAGATAAAATAAATATACCAAAAAGTATAATCTTAGTTCGTTTTCAGATGAGGTCTAATTACACTAAATCAACAGGATGTGCTCGCCTGGTGCATCGAAAGTAGTTCTGTATTAAAGAGTGCTAATCTTTTTTTCTTTTTTTAGTGCAGTTTCCTGTTATTTTTTGGCTGTAACTGTATTCTGGACATGTTGTTGATATTTGAAAATGCAGCTCATCATGTTTTTGACAGATTTTGATATAAATTTGAGAAGTGAAAGTAGACAGGGTATGAAATTGCAAGGGGTAAACTAGTGTTGACCTTTGACCCGGTGTTAGTAAACAACTGAAGAAATGTTTCTTAGAAGGTATTAAACCCCCTATTTCCTTGTTGATGTTTAATAGCAGACATGTTTATTTGCATGATAAAGTAAGTTTCCCAGAATTCTAACGAGGTTTGAGTTTTTAACAGGTTGTCAACATTCTAACTTTACTATGGAAGGGCAATGGAGACTCATTTACGCTATTATAACCATGAATAGCTTTCAAGGATATAGCAAATTACTCATTTAAGTGCAGTTTGACTAGTTTACTCTAAATCTATTTAAAACAATGAAAATTCATGTTGCAAACAGTTTGATAATTTGTCTGTAAAATGGAGATTTCTTTGATGTAGAGCATAAACAAACATCAAAGTATCCGACGTATGTATTTTGATCCACAGGTAACCACTATGTTCCGGTCTTGAAGTGTATAAGAGCTAATTACGAGGTCTTAAGTAGTCTGGAATGCATCAGTGGCATTCTACTTTCATTGTTTCATGGCTGTGTTAAGGAGCTTATATCTTTGCCTCGAAGGATGCCATAAATTATATGGATAAATTATTGACCCAAAACGTTCGAAATATACTACTACTGCTAATAATGTCTATTAACACAATAATACTTAATTAAAATGGTATTTGATATTAGTGATAAATCCTAATAAGCTATTTGACAATTAAAGCACGTGCTATTTTATCTTTGGGAAATAAACGTCACTGTGAGCACCTATATATGTAGTTTCTATTTGTTACTATTATAATTACATACCATATCAAGCAAAACTAAATATATACGCCACAGCCTTATATACGTCACAGGTGTTTATGCTGTGACGTATGATTAAATTATCGATGTCCACGTGACTAATATTTGCTGACATATTAGAATAGAATACATAGAAATGAAAGATATTGTCAATGCTGTCACAGTATTGATTTGGAAGATGAATACCATTTTATTTTGATTTGTCCTTGCTACACAAGAATCAGGACAATTTATATTAAAACATATTATTATAATATACCTAGTATGTTTAAATTCTTAGAATTACTGCAGACACATGATACGAATATTGTTATAAAGTTAGCAAAATATATTAGTACAGCTTTAGATGTAAAGAATACAATCTTGATTAATCAAACAATGTTTAGCTCTTTTGTATTTTCATCCTCATGTATCAGTTATTTAACATTAATATTGCTCATAGCAAGTGTACTTTTGTCTCAAATCACTTGACTTATTATGCATGAAAAATTATATATGTATATATAACGATGTACGTATGTACAAGTTATGTTATGTTCTGTTCATATTCAGTGCTCACAGAGATTGCCAGTATATGCTCTTGTTGGTGCAGACACACAAAAAACAACAACAACATATCAACCAAACATGTAATTAACGTGCACTATTGCATATGAAAGAGACACATGTCAATCTAAATGTTTTTAAAACTCGTGGCGTCCCGTTAGCTTTTCTACATAACGTGCATTTATGAAACTCATTATGTATTTGTATCTGAATTTTAAATGAAATTATTTTTTTGCCTATTGCTAATTGTTGATTAGGCCAATCAAAAATATACCTGTGTTTCCGGTGGCCCGACCGACCCTACTTTTAAGGGGCCGACCCTAAAACCTTTTATGAAAATTAAAAAATAAATAAAATTATCTGTTCTGAACAATGATTTATCACAATATATTGAGGTAAACTGACATCACAGAGCAACTTTCAGCTGTATCATCAACTTGTATGGGGTTTATGAAATAAATACATGTAGAATCTCACAATATCTTGCTCCAAAAAAAAATAGAAAAGAAAAAAAGAAATGCCTACCTACCGACCCTTTTTTTTTTTTAGAGCATGCAATAGGAAACACACTTATTTTTTTGTTTGGCCTTATATTGCACCGGTAACATATTTAAACCTATGCTAAAATAACAAAGCAAAAAAAATAAAGTTTTGCTTAACATTTTATGCTTCATAAATACTTCAAGATTGCCGTGTGTCCCTTAAAATGTCCCTTAAAATGAAACTAAAGCCTTAAACATAACAAACCCAATTATCATGCATAATTTGAAATATTCTCAAATTAGATCAGAAACATGCTGCTAACAATAACACAAAAGTTACTACGTATAAATTGTTAAGTGATTGAAAAAAAAAAATGAAATGTTATATTTCATGTCAAACGAAGACCTTGATAGATGTGACATAAATAAGCAAGGATTCCATGAAAACTTGTTTCTTTTTGCTACTGGTAGTTTGCTTAAATGTATGAACTAGCAGAGTACTCAAATGCCAAATTGTCGGAACCAATCAGATTTATTCAGTAGTAGTTTCGCATAATATTTTTTAAAAAATATCTTAACATTGTATGGTTTAAAAAAAACTGCCATATATAAGGCTCGAACCCAGAACCTTCGGTTCAGAAGCCACATAGTAGACGAGGCTCTAACCGACTGCGCCAAAGGCGCAATTGGTTTGTTGCGGTATTAAATAGTATATAACAAATGCCACGATCTGCAATCTGATTGGTTCCGATAATTTGGCATGTGAGCGATCTCCTAGTTACTAACTTTTATTTTGATGTATGCTATCAGCTAATGAAGCGTTTAAAACATGTTTAAAAGCATATAGACAGCAAGCTCTTGCCTGTTGGACATTTCAATACACGCTGCTTTAGGTCCATTATATAAACATATGCCAGCAATTTACTGATAAACGTATGAATGCATTGTTGTACCTGATTTATTTATGTATATGTATTTTTGCAATCACTTTTTTAATACAAGTAAACAAAAAACATGTGCACAATATACATAAAAACAAAAATGATAAGCTAAAACTGAGTTAGAATATTTAACATACATTCCTGCCTAAAAGGGTATCAAAAGTGAAATATCATTTTGACTTAGTATTGCAGCATTAATTAAAAAAATATATATCATAAAATAGTTTTTATTTTACCTTCTGGATTGTTACTGCCAAATATCGAAGAAAATCAATGCATTTTATAGAATAGAAACCCAATCACTTTCTAGGTATAGATAGAATCCGGACGGGACTTTTTACTTCCTTGTTTATAACTGCATTACTTCTAACTTCGTCACTTCTAACTTCGTCACTTCTAACTTCTTTTACTTTCAACTCATAACGTCATGACTTCTAACTTCATTACTCTTTAACTTCTGTCTTTATAATTTCACGAGGTAATGACTTCAAAGTTCATAATTTCTAACTTCATGTTTTAGAAATCATGAAGTAAGAAACAATATGCTCGAAATACGGAAATCAGAAGACCCTCCAGGGCTTCCGCACTGTACAAGATACCTTCGGTACTTGTAGCCAAATGTGATGTATAGACCTCACAACTGCTTCGTTGACATCTATTACCTAACAATGAACTTAGCGTCTAATTGTAGACCGTAAAAATGCAGAGGTTACGTAAAACGACATTAACTGAAGTAACTTTTCGTTTTCCACTTGTATTTTTAAAGAAGATACACTTTAGAACAATTTAAGGAAATGCTTTTCAAGCGTTACCGGCAATTTAAACCGCTACTGAAGCGATACCAGCTGTTTAAACGATGAACTTTTAATATTAAGCATTTTGCTTGCCATTTTTTGCCAAACATATTAATGGTTTGGAGATTAAAAATAAATGATCCTACTGTTTACTTCATCCCTTACGAACCCTACTTTATCTAACAACTAAGCTGCGTTTCTTTTATAATAAGCGACGAAATTACTTAAACTTTTGAAAGTCCTCATTGTATACCGAAAAAATAATAATTGGTTGATATTCATTTGAAGAGCATGCACGCACTCGATCAGTTACGAAAAACATTAACTATATTTTTCACACTTTTCATATTACTACCAAAAACACAAAATTAAAAGTGAGTTTATTCGTAAAATATTGCAACTACCACGCCACACAACATGCAGTGTGCATTTATTTCTTAATGTTAGTGCTCGTCAATCATTTCTTTTTAACATACATGGTAATGTTTCTATTAAAATCTCATTTTAAAAAGTGCAGGTATTTCATCTTGGAGCACGCGAAGCACGTGGAAGCTAACAATCCATTACATCAAGTGAAGGTTCACATCAACTAATTATCTAAATGGAAATGTCATATTTTCAGTTAGCCTTAAACCTGTTAAGTTTCCGCTGGAAGGGTTTTCAAGTAGTTTAGTTTAGCTTCGTTATGCGAAAAAGATGATTTTAAAGCTGCTAGCGCGTTAATTATTGGGTATGGTTAGCATAGCATTTTCACTACAAGAAACACTCACACTTGCTTAATACTTGAAATATGGCATGCGATAATGATGGAGTCAGCGCTCTGGAAGCATATACTCGGGTTCTTGTTTTAGTAACAATCTGGCAGTCAAGAGGCGAGATTTACTGAATGCATGCAAAAGTATTCGCTAAAACATCGGAGAAACTCCTTCAACTACTTGCTCTTGAAGTTATATTATATTTCATGTATACCAGGTCATCAGCTATGCACTCATCTGGGAGCATGTGCAGGTCACGTGTGGTGTAATTAAACTACCAATTAAGTTGTAGGTTAACGTCCATTTAATTCATTTAATGTACATGGTTGGTGTATGATGATTGTTTCATATAGACGGACATAATTGTGTTTGAAGTGTAAGTTATTTGATTATTTGTGGAGCAAATATGATGAGCTGAGACAGAATTATGGCCGAAATATAATATGCAAACATGCCCTTGGCTCTAATGGGTTTTACAGATCATTCGAGGGTTAGTAAGTATGGAAATGAAGTTAAGTAAATCTGGAGTAGTAGAAGAGAAGAGAAAATGAAAACATATATACCACTAGATATATGGTTTTCTTTACTATGAAAGGACTTTTGTCGAAAGTGGTTGCGTAATGCCTCTTGTTTCAATGTGCATTTGTCAGAATTCAAAGACACTTTAGGCAGAAATTGTTCAATGAATAAGACATGCATATTACAAAAAATGCTGCTTCTTG
This sequence comes from Cyrtodaria siliqua, assembly GCA_037043455.1. Taxonomy (NCBI): domain Eukaryota; kingdom Metazoa; phylum Mollusca; class Bivalvia; order Adapedonta; family Hiatellidae; genus Cyrtodaria; species Cyrtodaria siliqua. The sequence continues at coordinate 141,413 of JAWPHD010004788.1, forward strand.
AAACTGTCAATAAATGAAATTATCTTCTTGGTACAGTATTCGGAATTATTGTACTACTTCTAGCACTTTCATCGTTTATTCTAATATAATGGCATCCGTAGTTTAGCGTTTGCTGTTTGTAATAAAATACATTGGAAATGTATTCAGTTATCAAATGCTACACAACTTTTATAACTATATGCATTTTATGCATTGTGCTACATTAAAATATAAACTTTTTTTGTTAATGAAGCCTAAGATGCATAAATCTGGTAGAAACGTATGCTTAATAGCATGTTAAATGTTCCCATCTCACAAAACCACATTGCCACATGTTGCCCTATGATGCCCCGTACCATGTAGAAATATCAAGGTTAGAAATTAACCCCCTACCGGAAACATGCACGTCTGGTTATTATACAAAGTCCTTTATTAAACTGGTTAATGTATCCTTAATTCTCCGTGTTACACTGTAGTGCCTGTCGTGCACATAATTAAGCACCATTTGGCCAATTTTGTTGTTTTTTGACGGTAAGGCAAAAGAAGATGCACCAATTTTGTTCAATAATCTTCATATCATATTTTCTTAAATATTAATGTGGAATAATTAGATTTTTAAAGTAAAGCTAGTTTTATAGTTCGGAATTTGATCCCCTTCTCAGTAATGCCTATTTTCTGTCGTATCCTATCCTCTCCACGCGACATTTACATCACTTAACCATTTCAGCGTTTTGGATATGATAGGATAAAGACACAGAGAACACATTACCAAATCGAACCCTACTGACCTCCAGAACCTATCTCTCTCACTTTCGCTTTCAGAAAGAGATAGCGGATGGACTAAGTCGGTGACCTTATCTATACTGTACGCACTGTGCATGCGTTATTATTATTATTATATTATTATTATTATATTATTATTATTATTATTATTATTATTCAATAGTATATCATTACTTATAGCACGTATATTTCCCTCCCCCCCTCCCCCCCCCCCCCCCCCCCCCCCCCCATCCACACTTATCTCCCCTCTCCACCCACTGCTGTACCGTTCTACTCTTACCTCATTACCCATGATTATGCTAAACCTTGATTGTACCATTGTACCCTTGTACCCGTCAATGGAAAAAAATGTAACTGCTATTTTTCCTCATGTTGTTACCATGCAAAATGTAACCCGAGTGAAATAAAGTATATGTTGTTGTTGTTGTTGTTTAGCAAAAATATGTTAAATAACCGAAAACAAGCTTAGTTAATCTGAATAATATAATTATTGTACTTGGATCATTTTAATTATAACACATTCTATTAGAAATTTAACAATTATGTATAGTTTTTGGACACTGTGTTGATATTTTGCAAATTCACCAATTACGTATAGCTTTTGGACATTGTGTTAATCTTTTGCAAATTTAACAATTCGGTATAGATTAGGACATTGCGTTAATCTTTTGTAAATTTACCAATTATGTTTAGTTTTTGGACACTGTGTTGATATTTTGCAAATTTACCAATTATGTGTTGCTTTTGGAAATTGTGTTGATCTTTTGCAAATTGACTAATTGTGTATAGTTTTTGGACACTGCATAAGTCCTTTGAACATTTACGAATTATGTACCATTTTTGTACATTTTGTTTGTCTGTTGAAAATTTACCAAGCATTCGTTAAGTATTTCAATGGAATTGATAACTTGCAAACTCATCCACACCGTTTTACACATGTTTTGCATATTGCATTTTACATAAATCCAGCAGAAAACATGTTAATCGTCAGTACATCTTTAAAAAAAAATGCCGGTAATGAAGGACACATATTGAAACTTTTATACACACATGGGAAGAAATATACAACTAATACTAATTAGTCTAATTAAGGGATTTATTCCCCGATATTTACAGTTAAAATCCAGAGGTAGTAAAGCATTTCTCATTTTCATGATATCAATCAATACATTAAATTAATAATTAAATTTGTCTATGATATTTTCTTCTATAAATAGATGTATCTACGTCATATAGCGACGATACACAGAAACGTGTACACATCACCTTTAGACATGTACACATGTCAAACTCTTTGCAACTTAATGATAATGAAAATGATTTTTATACATTATATGTACATCAATCATGGAAAACAAGATCCTTCTGCAATTAATGGAATTAGAATGAGTTCAATCACTCATTAGTTAGAATCATCCGATCATTCAATAAACTCAGAATCACATATTTCACTTTTGATCAACTAAACACGTGACGAATCATAAGGCACAGCCACACCATAATCACAGTTAAATCGCACGTGACACATAGCGCCACCTGTCCACTAGCAATACCTGAACACGATTGGTCGTCCTCCATTTGAACATGTCCCGACATACACGTGCACTTATATGAACCAATCGTATTCACACATTTCTGGTTGCTCTGGCAATGGTGTCCAGTTTTTCCGCCTATTTCCTTACATTCGTCCACATCTGAAATCACGTTGAATACTCTTTCATTTGATTTTTTTTAATTTCTTAAAATACAGTTTTCCATAATAAAAATATATTTTTTAAATTAAACATTTTTAAACAGATACCTACCTATTGTGTCATTACTTTTTGCAATAAAACATACCAGTTGTCATTTGTCAGAACACCGATTACAAATCAAGTATACCGATTATCATATTTGTACATATTTTACAAAATATGGAAATAAACCCAGTTTATATCTCCATGTATTCATAGTTTCATATCTCCATGTTTTTACTTCCAAATCTCGTTATATACCACATACGAAGATTTTACTACAAGCAGTCTTCGCAGTACCTATATAGAGACTATCGATAAAACCTATGATAAGCACTAAGTCGGATAGAGTTTATGAAGAGAAATATTCACGATTAAGAAACCCCAGTCACTTAATAGCCTCTTTTTTTTTAAATATATTTTAACCATGCTCGTCTGAATGTTATAATATAAAGATCCCACTAGATCGATAGTATTTCGTTTTTTGTTATCAACTAAAACATTATTTTATGCAGTTAAATGGGCAAACATGTAAGAAAAGTTACCTTCACATTTTCGACCGTCACCATGGAAACCACGTTTACACTGACAACCGTACCTGGTTGCTAAGTTTACACAGGAGGCGTTATGATGACAGCCGTTACCGAGTCCACAGAAATCTGTACCTTTAATGAGAACGTAATATATTATAATATAAGACAGGAACAGTTTCATTAAGAATACATATTAAATATGGGATCCATTGGAAGCAACAAACACAAACAAGAGAGAAAGTAGCAGACTCGGTTCTATAGAGTTTGTTCATGATAGGTAATGTAAAGTGCAACACCTCTCACGCCCCCTAGGACCGACTTAAGCAGTATTCTACTTTAAAGCTACAAAGAATGGGCTTGAAGATCCCATAGGAACAGTAAGTTTGTAGTCGGACGACCTTTTACAGCCGCGACACAGAACTAAACAAATGCTCGTGTGAATAAATCCTGAAAATGGAATACCTTGGAAAGAACAAACACAAAGAAGAGAGAATAGTAACATACTAGGTTTTATTGAGTCTGTCTCTTTCAATGGAACTATTTATTAAACGCCACTCATGTTTAATGCTATAACATGGATACATATGCATTAACATAGATTGGTATGTTCTAAAAACTGAGAGAGAGAGAGAGATACAATCATACAGTCCCACAATCTGAGGCCATACCTTTACAAATTGGACAACATTCGTCTTGTATCATGGATGACTTCACTCTCATCACATTCTAGTTTAGGACAATCGGTTTCCGGGATCTGACGCTTACAGTCCATCATCATTCCATTCTGAAATATTTATAATTAAATAGACACGCTTTAAACAGGTTGAACTCCTAGACTTTCAACTTCATTACTCTTCCTCCCAAACGTATTGACCTTCAAAAGTATCGTGTTGCTAAACACAGTTGATATCAAACCAAGTCGCTGCGTTTTCAAATGCAAATCATATCACTTATGAAATAAAGGCGTACATTTTTTCAAAACTTATTCTTTATATATTTGGATATGTAGTTTAAGTTTCATTGACTACTTAATATTGATAATATTTCTATTTTTAAAGATGGCGTCGGTACTTACGTTACACGTACACGTCACACATACTCTAGGGCTCATACCCTCACCATGGTCATAGTATTTTCCACTGTAGTAACAGTTTGCTGAAATAAACGATATTACATATTTCAGTTTACAGAAACAAAATCGTTGCGGATCTTCATTTGTCCATTTCCTCAGAGAAACACACAGCCTAAATCACAGGTACCGGTTTAAAAAAAAAGAAAAAAAAAAAAAAAAAAAGTTATATTCTATTAAATACTGAAGGTCAGCATCGAGGAAATCCCAAAATATAGGCATGCATCTCTAAACAACAGCTGCAGTGTTAGTTTTTGAAGTCCCACAGAGCTGTCATATGCTGCAATCAACTCAGGAATAAATTATCTTTCCAATAACATACATTTTCATATGTCCACGACCACATAAGAAAAGCTCTGGTGCTCGAAAAACACAGAAAACGTACCTGTTTTTAAAAATCGACTCTAAGCCAGTCCGTATTATTCGCCTATACAGACCCCCGTAGACCGCCGTTTAGCCTTTGTAGAAGATCCCGCGGACATAACAACTCATCGACACTATTCCTTACGCACAATATGTCTTTATCCATGCAATAAATAATGTCCAAGTACCTTTCCGACGATCAAAAGTACACGTTTTCAAAAATCTCAGTATCCCACGACACCATTTGCATTGAGAATGCCGGAAGTTGATAGCAAAGCCGCAGAAATACTTGTTAAATACTTGTGATCGTCGGAAAGGTACTTGGACATTTTTTATTGCACGGATAAAGACATATTGTGCGTAAGGAATAGTGTCGATGAGTTGTTATGTCTGCGGGAGCTTCTACAAAGGCTAAACAGCGGTCTACGGGGGTCTGTATAGGCGAATAATACGGACTGGCTTAGAGTCGATTTTTAAAAACAGGTACGTTTTCTGTGTTTTTCGAGCACCAGAGCTTTTCTTATGTGGTGTGGGACATATGAAAATGTATGTTATTGGAAAGATAATTTATTCCTGAGTTGATTGCAGCATATGACAGCTCTGTGGGACTTCAAAAACTAACACTGCAGCTGTTGTTTAGAGATGCATGCCTATATTTTGGGATTTCCTCGATGCTGACCTTCAGTATTTAATAGAATATAACTTTTTTGTTTTTTGTAAACCGGTACCTGTGGCCTAAATGTCAACATAAGTCATCCCTTCAAAAAACTAGGTTTGGACTTTTGATATTGTTTTTGGCTTTTCTTCTGTTTTGACTCTTTGATATTTTTGTTTGGCTTTCTTCTGTTTTGACCCTTTGATATTTTTTTTAGCTTTTCTTTTGTTTTGCCCCATTTGAAATTGTTTTTGGCCTTTTTTCTGTTTTGACCCTTGATATTTTTTTTGGCTTTTCTTCTGTTTTGCCCCTCTGCTTAGAAAAAGTTATTCGCGTACGCTGTAACATATGTGTAAGTGATCGGCCTTGGGCAATAGTTCTCATGATCCGTCCATGAACATTGGGAAAGTGGTTTTAATATTGCCCAGCAAGCCATTTAATAACTGTATATTATTTATTACATCCTACACGTATATAAAGCTTCAAGTCAACAACTAGCGTGTATCGACAGAACATTCATAAATAGAAACGTAACGACTACGGAATTAAAATCAGAAGTGTACCATAGGGATGCATTCTGGTTAATGTTACTATAGAAAATATAGATAATGTCCAAACAGCTAACCGACATTAATATCACATTTGCCGCCAAGTATTTCCTGCGATATATAAAGAAGCACTTCCTACATAGGGCAAACCACTTCTGGATTTATGTCATAAATAATTGGCAATCGATATAACACATCAACCTGACGGATTTACACAATAGGGTCTAGACAGAATTGCGGCAACAGTTTTCCCCCTGATTTTAATATCTCTTACTGATTGTCTGCGATGAGTAATACGTTGTCTATAGTGTTTTCAGTATCTAAGAACTATTGGGAAACAAGAATGACGAATATTTAGTCCTATG